>CAUYQG010072310.1:0-25179 GCA_963574415.1 Tarsius wallacei | reverse complement strand
GTGGAGGGATTGGATCACGGTGGGGAGGAATCCCTCATAAGTGGCTTTGTGCTCTCCCCGAGGTTGCATGTGATTTCTCTATTAATTTACATGGAGGTTGGTTGGTGGGAGTGTAAACTAGTGCAACCTCTGTGGAAAGCAGTGTGGTGATTCCTAAAAGCTCTAAATATCGACCTCCCATATGACCCCACAATCCCAATCCCCCTACTGGGAATATACCTTGAAGAATTCAAATCACTCTATAAAAAAGATACCTGTACACGTATGTTTATCACAGCATTGTTCACAATAGCAAGAACCTGGAACCAGCCATGCTGTCCATCAAAAGAGGACTGGATTAAAAAAAATGTGGTACATATACACAATGGAATACTACGCAGCCATTAAAAAGAACAAAATCATGAATTTCGCAGCAACCTGGATGGGACTAGAGTATATAATACTGAGTGATCTCTCACAGAAACAAAGATCTGAGTATCACATGTTCTCACTCATATAGTGGACCTTGAACATCTATCATAATACTGTAAGAAAAGGATTGACAGTGGCGGGAGTCTATGGGGGGGGTAGGGAGGGGAAGGGAGGTGGGATTAACAGTAGTCAATATCTGGGGATGGGGAGACACCCCTTATCAACAAGGGTGCCTGAATGATGCATGTTTGTATACCTAACACTTAACTGTACCCCACAATTTTAAAATAAAAAATATGTTAAAAAAAAAAAAAAAAGAAAGTGCCTGGCACCTCCTTCTCTTTCTTGCTCTCTCTCTCGCCATGTAATACGCCTGTTCCTCCTTCACCTTCCTATGTGATCTCTGAGGTCCACAACAGAAGGAAATACTGGTCCTATGTTTCTTGCATAGCCTGTAGAATCATGAGCAAATATACCTCTTTTCTTTATAAATCACCTGGCTTCAGGCATTCCTTTACAGCAACGCAAACCAGACTAATACACTTCCCACCTCAGGTGGGCTAAGAGCATCTTTACAACGCCCCTACCTACAAAGTCTCCAGCTATAGTGCCTGTTCACATCTGCCCTCTTTGGGCAAACCCCAGGGATTTGGTATTCTTCTGAATTCACTCTCTACAAATATCTAAGTCTCTGTTCTAGTTTTCTAGTACTGTTGTAACAAATTATCGAAAACTGGGTGCTTTAAAACAACAGATATTCATTCTTTTAGGCCAGAGGTCTGCAATAAAGGTGTCAGCAGGGGTGTGCCCTGTCTGAAGGTCCTAGAGAAGAAGCTGTTCCATGACTTTCTCATAATTTCTGATGATTACCAGCAATCCTTGGTGTTCCTGGGCTTGCAGCAGCATCACTCCAGTTTCTGCCTCCATCTTCACGTGACATTCTGCCTGTGTGTCTGTGCTTGTGTCTCTTATTATATGGACACCAGTCATATTGGATTAACGGTCCCTCTTACACCAGTATGACTTCATCTTAACTTACATCTTCATTATATCTGCAAAGATCCTATTTCCAAATAAGGTCACAGTTAATGGTTCCAAGGGTTAAGACTGCAACATGTTTTTTGGGGGGAACTCAATCCAGCCCATAACAGCCAGAAATCTGTCTCTGCTTGCTCATCCTGGATAACCGTTGGGATGTTACTTGACTCCTGCGACTGTTCCAGTCATCCTTGACTCAGACCAATTCAGGGAAAGGGAAACTTATGGTAGGAATACACATTAAAAATAAATAAGTCCAGAGCCTAATAGGGCATGAGAGCTGGAAGGAGATTCCTAATTACAGGAGGCTCCGGGGACTTCAGCAGCCGTGCTCATGCTCTGCCATCAACATCCCTGAGCCTAATCCTGAGTGTTGCTTTTTCCTGCCTCACAGCAAATGTGACTTCTGATCTCTGTTCACCAATTCTGATTCTGCTCCCTGTTCCCCCTTCCCCGCTCCAACTGCATCTTGTTTCTAATATGGCTTTTCCAGGCCTGATTCTGCCTCATGACCCTTCAGTTGCATAGTCCTCCATGAACTGATATATTTTTGTCATGGCTCTTTGCATGCTGTATGGACTGAGTGCTTGTGTCCCTCCAAATTCATGTATTCACTTTAGTCCTAATCCCCAATGTGATGGTATTTAGAGATGAGATGGGTTCTTTAGGTTTAGGTGAGGTCATGAGTGTGGGGCTTCATGATGGGACCGATTAGTGTACTTCTAAGAAGAGTTATAGAGATCTAAGCTAGCTCTCTCTCCCTCTCTCTCTCCCTCTCTCTCTCTCTTTCTCTCTTTCTCTCTCTCTCTCTCTCTCTCTCTCTCTCTCTCTCTCTCTCTGTCATGTTAGGATACAGTGAGAAAGTGGTTTTCCTTCTGCAAGCCAGGGAAAAAGCCCTCACCAAGAACTGAATCTGCTGGTACCTTGATCTTGAACTTTCAGCCTCCAGACTGTGAGAAACAAAGAGCTGCTACTTAAACCACCTAGTCTCTGGTGTTTTGTTATAACAGTCTGAGCTGACCATCGATTCCTACCAAAGGAGAGATTCCTAGAAGTTCAGGGCCTCTATCTGAGGCAGGCTTCAGGACAGGCCTTGTGAGGGTCAGGCCTGGGATGTTGGCTCAGTGTGATAATCTCCCCTGGTGGTTGGGTATTCATTTACATTTGTGTCAGGAGGCAGTGCTCTGCCCCAAAGAGCCTCCTCTGTAACGGTGGCATTTGAAGCTTGACTGCAGGTCTCTGAGGCTTCTCTAAATACAGCAAAGATGTTGCTGCCCCTAGTTGTTCAGGAATGGAGTTCTCACCAGGTTAGGGATTGAGGAAAAAGAAATTCTCAGCATCCTCACAGGAAACGGTTGCAATTGTACATGGCACTTTGTGTTAGTTGTGAGAGGCTTGTCATGTTCTGACATTGCAAGAGTGGTACATTTATGGAGGGGGGATTCCTAACAGACTCAGGAAATTCACTACAGTCCTGTCCCCACGTGTGAAAGTCAGAAGATAAGTGAATCTGTGCTTGTTTCTTTGCTTTTAAGCTGCTGAAGCACACGGTTTCCTAATGAGTAGAGGCAGCCACCATATGGCTCAGAGATCTACATTGTTGAACCTACTCCAACTCAGAGACATAAGAGACCCTTCTTAAGTGGAAGGAAACCCCTCTACTCATGTAACTGAAATTTTAAATACCACTCAGGTCTGGTTTCAAGTCTGGCAATAAAATAAAAATCTTTCTCACTGTTTCACAGATTGGGTTTCTCTGGTATATTTCAAATTAACGCAGTTAGCTGAACCCTCTCACGTTTCTGGAGGTGAGATGAATAGGGGTAATTCAACCTCACCTGCTCAATGACATCCTGTTTGCCTTCCTTGAATCACAACTATGGAAGTGTTTTGGCTACCCTGGCTACATGAGAAAGCTTGATTATGATGGGATAAGGAAATATGAGTTACACAAATTTGAGAGGTAATATTGACTGAGCTGTGACATACAGCAGGGCTATACATCTCTTAAAGTTATTGATGGGTTACCCAAATCTTCAATCTGCCCATTTTAAAGAAAGTTGTTTATATGGGACAGTAACATGGCACAGTTTACAAGAGTTCCCGGTTCTAAAACAAACAGGACTGAGGGTTTTGGATTACCAGAAAGAAGTCAAACATATGGGATTTAATGAAAGTGTTTGCAGACTCACAGAAAATAGTCAGTAAAAGGTGAAAGGGCAAACCCAAGACCTCATGGCAATGACGTCACCTCCTAGAGCAACTCTGCTGGCCTTCTGAGGGACACAAAAAATATTACAGTCATGGTACAGTCAAGCTGGGGAGATAAGACATAACTTAGGGGAAAACGAAACAGCAGTAAAGTGTTTGAGTGGCATTTTAACAGGGAGCAATGGAAGAACGATTTCATGGCACTCCTGGGCTAATTGCCAGAGCCATCCCACCAACAGTCATTGCTCTGCATTGAAAGAAAGGAGCCATGACTTTAGACTGTGAGGGTCAGAGAAGTAGGGCTTGACCAAAGGGGTGAGTTGAAGGTTGACAGGGCAGTGGGGGCGGGAGGGAGTCTTTCCAAGCAAACCAAATGTTGGGGCAGGGGGCACAGAGGGGAAACAGATATGTCTGGGAGAAGAGGAATTGTGTGGAGATGTTGGGAAAAACTCAGGCATTTGGAGTTTGTATGCTACCAATATTCTGAAACAGGAGGAAAATATCTATTCTGAAAGTCTGGGTTTTGTAACAACTGCTGACAATTGGGGTTTATTTACTGCAGACGTGTTTAAATGCATGCTTTATTGTGAACTTCAAATAAAATATTGCGTATAGCTATACCAAGATAAAAACTATAAGAAACACCACAGTTGTAAAGACCAATTCTTGTACCACTTCTCTGATAGATCTTTTTATATGAGGTCTTTAAAAAAAAAAATTAAATAATAGAGGGAAATGTTGTCTTGTCCAAGTGGTTTGAAATATTTCACCTGGGAATGTTTCTCAAGGAGAAAACAATTGTGCAATGATACTCATGTTTTCCTCACTTCCAAACACTTTAATTTACTAGAAATAGAGCTGCTCACTGGAGGAACTTCCCAGAAATGTCCCCAATCCCAAGACAGGACTTCAGAATGTCACCTTCAATTGGAAAAGTCAGTGGTGTTAGACCTAGGGCTTTATGTTGGCTTTTGAAGGGTCAGTGGGAGCAGGGGATGCTCGGCTGCTGTTTCCTCATCCATGCCTAACTGACTTCTGGTAGATGAACCTCATAAAGGCCCTAGAACCCACGGAACCTGTTCATCATCCTGACCCTAAGTCACTGTCCTTCCCCCAAGTATCTTTGCAAACAGTTCATACACAGCTTGCCAGCACCACGAAGGGGGGAATACAAATGGCACTCTGGAGTGGCTGCTTAGTGTCCGCTGGCACTTCTGCCCATGCTGGTACAGCACAGAGATGACTCAATGGGGTTCAACTATATCCAGAAGGCATTTAGGCAATTTCCCCAAAAGCTGAGCCTGGTCAGCTTCAGAACTCTGCCCTTTGAGGAAGGCATGGATCACTGTTTTACAAAGCCCATTGAGATGCAAGCCCACGCCCAGAAGTTCATATCTGACTGCTGAATATGCCCATTGTGGCTCTGTATATGCTTTGCTGCCAGTGGGTATTCTGTAAAAGGCCTGTTTGTATATGCTAATGGAAAGAGTCTAAGTGTTACAGAGTTGCTGGGTTCTGAGGAAGCAAAAATGGAGAGGAGAGGTTTTACAGGGCCCAACCAGAGGAGTCCAGGGACCCGACAATCAGGTATTTGCAGAGAAGACAGGAAGAGGTGAGCAGGCGTAGCAAGAGACAGACTATGGAGAAGGGAAGGCTGGGAAGAGGAAGCCCCAGTTCCCAGAGGCCCCCCTTGGAGAAGGAAATGGAGGGAGGGGAGGAGGACAGGAGTCAGGCTGAGAGACTTGCCCAGGTGCTTCTGTGGAGCTAAGTTCACTTGTGTGCCTTTCTGGATTTTTCATTTCCTCTCCCACGGGTCCTACGAGCACCCTGTGCAACAGTGTGTTGACCGTGTCTTTTATTTTCTGTATTCTGATGTTTTGACATTTGGGGCCTTGCTGACCCTGGAGGGACTACCCTTCCCAGTGTTAGCCAGTTCCTGAAGATAGTGAACAACTCACTCAGGGGCACAATTTTCAAATGCAAACCATCCACATCCCTGCCACCTCCTTTATCAGGCTCTCATATACTGGGCCATTATCCATCTGCTCTGTTCACCTCAGAGCCGGGCACTAGACAACTAGACAACTAGGGTCAGAGCCCCAGGGCCCACTGAAATGATCAAAGTCATCTACTCCTAACTAGCTTACCCTGACTCACCTGTTCCTTCCCACAGAAACAACAATAAAGGCTCTTACCCATAGTCCCCCTCACCCTCTGGCTCCTGATCCGCCCTGGTGCTTCCCCATGTAGATCACATGGTGTGGTATGCCCCCTCTTCATGGGAACTGTGAGTAGCAAACTATCTCCTGATCTGTTGGCCTTACAATACCTAAATAAGAATAAGATCTGTTAAAACATTCAGTCCTGGGCAGGTGCTGTAGCCCACACCTGTAATCCCAGCACTTTGGGAGGTTGAGGCCAGCGTGGGCCTAAGAGTTCAAGACCAACTGAGCAGAAAAGTGAGCAGCAAAGTGAGACCTTCATCTACAGAAAAAATCTTAAAAGGTAGTTGGGCATGGTGGTATGTGCCTGTAGCCCCAACTACTCAGGGAGCTGAGGCAGAAGGGTCTCCCGAGCCTGGGAGCAGTGAGCCGTGAGTGTGCCACAGCTTGGACATCAGAGTGAGACTGTGACTCCAAAAAAAAAAAAAAAAAAATTCCACCCCTCCAAAATCTCATGAGCCAGTGTCCTGCCCCAGACACGTCTCCATCCTCCTATGTCAACCCTACTGCTGATTTCCCTCTCTCTTGTAGCATTAACTGATGAATAGGTCAATTAAATGAAATTAGAGTGTAACTAAGAATTACCAGGTAGAAAAAGTGCCTGATATTACCTCTAAAATTATAGAGTGAAGCCTCAAGAATTAATTTTCTTTGATGTCTAATGTTTGGTCTAGGATCAGAAAGTAGGTAAAATTAAGAAATAGATTCGAGGTCCATTGTTCTAGAAAGATCCAGGCCATGAATGGACTGGACTTGAGTGGCCATCCTGAGAGATGCAAGGACCAGAAAAGTCTCACATTTATTGAAGGACATGTATTGAAGCCAGGACTGTTCCAAGGACTTTTTATGATTCCTTTAATCTCCCATGAAACTCAGAAAACTATTACTTCCATTTTAAAGATAAGAAGACTGGGGCATACAGATGATGAGTAATTTATCCAAGCTCACACAACCAGCTAACTAGTAGAGGTAGGATTCAAATCCAGGCATCGCGGCTTCAGAGACTGTGCTCAGCCACTGCACGATCTAATACAGTAGAAAGAGTCAGACAAACCCAGGTGTGAACTTCAGTGCTATCGATGATTACTTGGGTTAGTAACTTGACTATAATATAAGGCTCATCTGTAATATCAGGGTGATTATACTTGCCTATTGTGTCCATTTGTAATATAAGTGTGATCATCCTTATCCAATAAGGTTATTGTGAAGATTAAATATGATAATCATTATGAAAATGCTAAACACCATGTCTGATACATGAATAAGTGGTGGGTAAATATGTGTCCCTTTTTATTCCTAAGCAATAGCTGGTCATTGCACTATTACTCTACACTGGTGATCCCATGGCAGCCTTCACCTGAATTGTTCTCCATGGGCAGTGTCAAGAAAATGGAAAATGTGTCATTAGTAAAGCTCTACTTCTGGGGGGTGGGGAGTTCAGGCAAGCAGGGCTGACATCCAACCTGTGTGCTCTGGCATAATCCTATCAGTTGTTAAAATTTAGAAATACGTCCACATGGGTTGGTAATCTGATGCTGTCCTCAGCCTTCCCCAGTGACCCCAGTCACTCCAAGCACCCGGTTTTCTCTGCAAGGGCACCTGGCCCAGGCCAAGAGTCCAGGACACCGCTTGCAGGCTCGTGGCTGGAGTCCATTCTGACCAGCCAGGGTCTGTGCTTCTCTTGCTGTTAAATGCCCACATCACTACTGCCAGTGACAGCAGCAGAAGGCCTGTGCTGCTGCTCTCAGTCCTTGACTGAAGACCCCAAATCCTTGGGTACAGGCCAGCAAAAGCAGGAAGCACATGCTGGGCATTTTGCCATCCTTTTACGTGCTTAGGGATCAAAGAGAGACAGAGAACAAGCTAAAGTTTTTCCTCCTTCTTTCCTCCCTCTCCTCATCCTCACCTTTGAAAAGTGACCTAAGAGGCAGGTTAACATTTCTAGGCCCTCAACAAAAATGAAAATGTCTATGTTTATGAAAATAATATTTCCAAGTGGATCTGTGCCACATTCATTTGACCTGAGAGATAACAATCACCTTTCTTGGCATCAAGTCAAATTGCATGTGCGCTCTGAACCATGACTGCTTGCAATTATAAGGGCCACTTCTTGAAAACGCCCTGCCATACATTCCATCTGTACTGGGACCACCCGGCCTCCCCATTTACTATCAGTCTGGATACAATTGGCTTTGATTAGATCTTTTGAAAACATAGCTGCAGTTTCCTGTGAGCTGAGCCATAAAGCCAGGAGGCATCTTAACCATCACATTGGAGCTGTCACCGTGGAGCATGGTTAGATTACTTTGGAGTTAGAGCCAAGGCTTTATCCACTTTGCTACAGGCATTTGGGAGAAGGCTTCTGAGATTTGGCAAACTAATCTAAAGATTGTTTATGAACTATATTTATCACACTGCTTTCAGAGAGAAACCCTCGAATTGTATTTCCTTTTATATGTAAAGACTGCACAGCTAGCCAAGTAATTATTCATACACAATCTTGGTCTGCTTTCTCAAAAATCCTATATTGTGTCCCATTTTACAGATGAAGAAAATGAGATTTAGAGGCATTGATTCCCTTGCTCAGTGATGAAATGTAAATAGAATCTTTCTATTGCTCGGAACTGAGGAATCATACATAACTCAGTGAATAGTTTCTGGGAAGTAGGAACACTTTTACATTATTTTGACTTTGTTTTTAGAGAGAAGGTTGGTTAATGTGTATCCACCTCCCTAATACATTGAAAATCTAAGATGATGGTAAATTTGTATGTGAAGGCATGCCATTTACATATGTTGTAAGAACTAGGAAAGGCCTTAGTGATTAGCTAGTCCAGCTTTTCCCCAAGTATGTGTCTTAGGATGTTGATAGATGTTCTACATTAAAAGAATTTCATGACTGGGAGTGGTGGCTTACACCTATAATCCCAACACTTTGAGAGGCCAAGGTGGGAGGACCACCTGAGGCCAGGAGTTCAAGACCAGCCTGGGCGACATAGTGAAACCTTGATTCTATTTTAAAAAAAAAATTAGCTGGGTATGGTGTCCTGTGTCTGTAGTCCCAGCTACTCAGGAGACTGAGGTGGGAGGATCACCTGAGCCCAGGAATTCGAGGTTATAATGCACTATGATTGTACTCCAGCCTGGGTGATAAAGATGTCTCAAACAACAACAATAATATATTTATGATAGATATAATTTTATGATAAAATAAAGTTCAGAACAGCGACTTAGACAGTTAAGTATGGTGTTTACTGATGGTCAATAAGGGGTTTAACAGACTGACATGTTTGGAACCAGAAGGGTACTACTCAAAGCTTAACAACCAGTTCTCTGGAGAAAAAGTCCTGCTTTGTAGCTGCTGCTGATTTCTGTGGTGTAGCTATTCCCACCACCACCGATGTCCAGTTATCCACGTAACATCCATGAGTGTAGGTTTGGGGAGAGTCGCACAGCATCACACCCTTACACAGGGCCCCCTCAAGATAGACACAGTAGACGTAATGAACACTTGAAAGCAAAATGTAGAAAATTAATTAGGAAGTTTTCAGCAATTATTTCCTTTTTAGTAGAATTTAATTGTAAGTTTATATGCTGTAACTTTTAATAATGACTATGTTTAACAATTGGCTCACAAGATTCCTAAACATGTAGCAATTGGCTTTTGCAAGCTGGAATAGCCCACTCCAGCACACACCAAAAGGGCTGGGTGGATGGGAGTAGATTTTGTGGTGCTCCACAGAATCATTTGACCCAAGATCCTTTCTTCAGCTAGTATTTTATAGGATTTGTGTTCTGTAGAGAGCACTTCAGAAAGTGCTAATCTAGTCCAACTTTGTCATTTTTCCCCCCTCATTTTTCTTCATTTTCAAAGCACCTATGCTTTCCCGACTACTTACTGGGAGCTTAATATACTGCACTGCCACTAAATTCAATTCAATAAATATTGATTGTGTTCCTCTTATGTGCAAAACATTATACTAGAACTACAGATAATTCTAAATGGCTGTCTTAGTTTCTGTCCTTGAGGGGCAAGCCGTAGGACACAGACACAAGGACTACAGTGGGGAGCAATGCATGGTTTGTGCCCACAGGAGAGGTACAAGCAAGAATTTTGAGAAGTTGAAGGACACGAAATCACACCCAGTTGGAGATACTGTGGTGGGAGAAACTCAAGTTCAAAGACAGCTAAGATTCAGCCGCTCCTCTGAATCTGGGGTTAGAAGAGGCACAGACAGAGAGTGGCCAGTGTGTGATTCTCATGTTCAACGTGTGTCTACTCACACATTCACCACCTCATTCAGCAGACAGGGAGTGGGAGTTTTGGGGGCAAGTCTAGTAAAGTCTATCTTTTTAAAAAATTGCATGTTCTGCTGGGCTCGGTGGCTCAGCCTGTAATCCCAGCACTTTGGGAGGCTGAGGCAAGTGATTGGTTGAGCCCGCAGGTTCGAGACCATCCTGGGCAACTTGGCGAGACCTTGTCTCTGCAATAAAAATAATAACAAAAATTAGCCGGGCGTGGTAGTGTGTGCCTGTAGTTCTGGCTATTTGGAAGGTTGAGGCAGAAGGATCGATGGAGCCTAGAAGGTTGACACTGGGGTGGCCGTGAGCATGCCATTGCACTCCAGTCTGGGCGATGGAGTGAGACTCCAACTCAAAAAATTAAAAATTGCATGTTTTTATTACCAGCTACACTGAGCATTTGTTCACATACCAATTAGTTATTTGGGTTTGAGTTTCCTTTTTTGGGGGGGGTTTAAAGCCTATCTCTGTTGCCCAGGTTGGATTGAAATGGCATGATCACTGCTCACTGCAGCCTTGACCTCTTTGGCTCAGGCAATCCTTCCGCCCCAGTCTCCTAAGTAGCTGGGACTAAAGGTGTACACCACTACACCTGGCTGATTTTTTGCAGAGGTGAGGTCTTGCTATGTTGCTCAGGCTCATCTTGAATTCCTGGCCTCAGGTGATTCTCCCACCTCAGCCTCCTAGAGTGCTGGGATTACAGGTGTGAGTCACCATGGCCTGGCCTGGGTTTCCTCTGGTAATGAATTGCTTGTTTGTATCTTTTGCCCATTTTTTGACAGGATTTCCTTTTGATTCTCTTACCAAATTGCAGGAGTTTCTTGTATATTCTATTATGTAAGTTACAGATATTTAAAAGGCTTTCTCCCAGTCTATCACCCATGTGCTTAATTTGTCTCAATGTGGTATATTGGTTAAACCTGAGGGCACTCTCTGGCTCCTACATTCCTGATGTGACTTGGGCAAATTACTTAACAATCTATGCCTGACTTCTCATCTGTAAAATATAGTAACAAAACAATAAGTCCCCTATACACGAACCATCATGTTGCAAAGTTTCAAAGATGCGAACATGTGTTCGCATATCCAATCATGTAAGTTAGTTCATGTGTCTGGTGTACATTGTCACGTGCATGCGTCCTTTACAAGTGGTTGTGCTTTTGTGTACTTTACTATACAGAATACAGTAGTACAGTATCTTTATTTCAAGCCCATGATATCTGGAAGCAAGCATAAAATCAGTAGTGGGCTGGTAGTTGGGTACCTAGGCTAACTTTTTTGGATTTACAAACAAATTGAACTTATGAACGTGCTATCAGAATGAAACTCATTTATATGTAGGAGACTTACTGTAGCTTCTACCTCTTAGGGGTGTTAGAAAGATTAGGTGAATGAATATGCGTTAAAATCTTTGCTTAGTAAATATTAGGCCTTATTAGCTGATCCAAAATCTTTAATTTTGATTTCATAAAATCCATTAGTTTTTACTTTTATGGTTTATGTTTTTTGGAGATTTTTCAAGAAATTGCCCAACATTTCGTTATATTTATATCATATTTTCATTTTCACGTTTATTCTTTAATGATGTGATTTAGGCCTCCTAAATCACATCATTTTAGGCCTCCAAATTTATTTTTCTTTATGTAATGAGCCAACACCATTTCTAAACAATCCACATGTTTTGCAAGAGATATACCTTATGATGTATTTTACCTTAAATTCTCTTTTCTCTAATATTAGTACTAGTCTAACTATAATATATTGCATGTAAATATTAAAACTGTTATCTTTCTTTGGTCCATATTTGACTGGTGCATCCTTTTCCATCACTTTGGTTTCAACCATTTTGTGTTTTTAAAAGTGGAAATAATATTAATAACTAATAATAAATGCTACAGTTCTGTCTTTTGAAATCGTTTAATTCATTGATATTTTAATAATAATATGTATAACATGAGGTATAATGTTACATAATAATAATTATTAAATTAGAATGTATGCTAAAATATTTTTGCCCTTTGATTTCATGGTTTTCTATTTATCATGGCTTTCTTTTCTTTCTTCTTCTCCT
This sequence comes from Tarsius wallacei, assembly GCA_963574415.1. Taxonomy (NCBI): domain Eukaryota; kingdom Metazoa; phylum Chordata; class Mammalia; order Primates; family Tarsiidae; genus Tarsius; species Tarsius wallacei. The sequence goes on along the minus strand of CAUYQG010072310.1, from coordinate 12,924 downwards.
TTCCTACTTTCCACTGGTCATATCATATTTTCTTTTGCTTGTTTAAAAGTTGTACCTTCTAATTTCATTTTTCTAACATAAGTTAGGTTGCCCTTGTTAGATTATCTCAGGGTATTATTAATTATTTAAATAAGCATTATAAAACTCCCTCTTCAGCCAGGCTTGGTGGCTCAGCCTGTAATCCCGCACTTTGGGAGGCTGAGGTGAGTGGATTGCCTGAGCCTGCAGGTTCGAGACCCACCTGGACAACTTGGCAAGACCTCATCTCTACAATAAATCAAAAAATTAGCCGGGCATGGTAGCACGCGCCTGTAGTTGCAGCTACTTGGAAGGCTGAGGTGGAAGGATCGCCAGAGCCCAGCGGGTCGAGGCTGTGGTGGCCGGGATCGTGCCACTGCACTCCAGTCTGGGTGACAGAGTGAGACTCCAATTCAAAAAAAAAAAAAAAACTCCCTCTTCTAATTGACTTTCATAAAAGTAAAACTTCGTTCCATTTCTCTCATAATTAAATATATGCACATTGAAACCACAATCAAATCCCATTTTTTAACCTCAAAAATTGGTAAAATTCAAATTTTTGATACTTCCCAGTTTTGAGGAAGGTGCCTGAAAACAGACCCTATTGATGAGGGGCATCAATTGGTGCAAAAATTTTGGAGGTAATTTGACAAATATCTAAATTTGCATATTTTGAATATGCAAACTATCTGATCCTAGATTCTAGAAATGTAACCAGTGGATAAGGACTTTATTGTAACATTAGTTGTTGCTAATTTCTTACTATGAAATGTACTATTTGTAGGTTATACACACACACACACACACACACACACACACACACACACACACACATACTTGGAAAGAAGAGAAATGTAAAGATCATATAAAGCCAAACAAAGAATTTCTAACATCAAAAGTTTGGGAATAGCTAACCTAATATATCACTTTAATAGTTTCTAAGTAATACTGTGTTTCAGTGAAATGAAAATGGGCTTTTCTCTACTCTTACATTATCTTTCATCTAATACTTCAAAAATTCAATATCTAGTTTTCCTCATTTATTTCTATAGGTGGGTTGTGTAAGCTAGGAAGAAGTTAAAATAGCTTGACTAAGTTCCCACAGTGGGTTAACCCAGCTGCAAGAGGAGTGCTGGGCCCTGACTGACCACCATCACCCTGGGGGGTACATTCATCTGAGAGACACATCCCAGAGACAAGAGTGATTCTCATTCCTCAGGCATCACTCAGTTCTTTCTATATTTATGTCAAGAGGAATAAACCCTATCAAGAGTTTTCAATACACTTCATTTATTTTTACTTTTATGAACTGTCTGAATCCATTTTTGTGCTGCTCTAACAAAATAATTGAGACTGGGTAATTTATAACAAACAGAAATTTATTTTTTACGTTTTTGGAGGGTAGGAGTCCAAGATCAAGGTCAACATGTGTCTGGTGAGGGCTGCTCTCTGCTTCCAAGATGGCACCATGTTGCCGTATCCTACCAAGGGAGGAATTCTGTGTCCTCACATGGTGGAAGGAACAGAAGGGCGAGAGGGTGCTTCCTCCAACCCCGAGACCTTTTATAAGGGTGCTAATGCCATACATGACTCAATAACCTCTCCAAAGCCCACACCTCTTAATACCATCACAATGCGGATTAAATTTCAACATGAATCTTGGAGGTGACACAAAGATTCAGATCAGAGTGTGAGCTGTTCAGATTGTAACTACTGGCTAGTCTTCTACATGGCTTGGTCATCAATGAATCTGACAATTTTACTGGCCTTCTATTAGAAAGAATTGCATAACATTCCATGAAATTATAATTTTGCATTGCATTCTTGAAACAGACTTAGAAGCCACAGAATGAAAGCAATGGGAAACGTGGGTTTGGAATAAGCAGACCTGTTGAAGCCATGTTCCTGAGGTCTGGAAGCAAGAATTTGGCAATGGAATCCAGACTCAGGAGGGCTTTACAACAGGGAGCCTAGGCAGCCCCCATTTCCAGCTTTGATTTATGTTCTGTTCAAACAAAACATCTTGATTCCTGAATGCTGCTTTGGCTTAATTTCACAAGAGTAGCAATTCTTAATCCAAAGCAATCAAGAAGAATTTGCTCAGTGGTCAAACAGCATTCTTCTGAGTGCTTAAAAATCACGAAGGTCCAATGTTGCACAATATTCCCTACCAAACAAAGCAGAGGTGTCTACAGGAAAGAGGAAAACCAGTAAATGTACCAGACTAGGCCAGTGTCAGCACAATTCATTACTTTACAACTGCCATTCCAGCCTAGTCCCAAGGTGGCAGATTGAACTTTGGTTACTTCTCAGTTTTTCAATAGTATATTATTCACTACTGCTGTTATGTCTCCAAAGCACTGTGTCCATATTTCCATTAATGTATTAGCCACATTCTGCTAGTAATTTATCCATCTATTTTCTCAGATAGACTTTAATTCTCTTGAGGGTAGAGACTCCGTCTTCATCTGTATATTTTTCAAAGCCAAATGCAATGCCTGACATATATGAGGCACTAAATATTGTCTAAAGAATATATATATTATATATACATATATCTAAACCAACAACTGAAGTCTACTTATATTCTGATCATGCAGTTACAAGATACTTTGAAAGAATAAATACATCATTCACCAATGCAAAGATTCAAAGCAGGTGTGTGATTTAATGTTAGAAGACAAGACAGGACACAGCAGGGGGTTCTTTCCTGGATTGCAAAGGGGAAAAAAATTCATCATCTTTAGATCTGAACAAATCAAGGACAATTTCCATTCCTAGGTGATTGAAATGTCAAAGGCACTACAAGTTTGCATTATTCAAAAATATATTCTTAAGGCTCTTAAGGATTTTAGTAAGGTCATGGAAAAAGCCAGCATCACAGTCAAATTAAATTCTGTCCTTTGGTTCACAAAACTTTCCCACATGAGAGAAAATAATCTGAATTCTTACCCTCCTTAAGTCGTTGACCCCAGTAATTTAAGTTTATTAAATGTACATTTCTTATTTTGAATTAATTTAATGATCAAAATAGACAGGGCCAATTATATTCCTAAATTTCAGTTACTCCCACTACTTATTTATATAATGATAACTTAGAAGGATAATTTATATACTAATAGTATATTCACAGGCCTATGTGTTGAAAGGAACTTGCATTTCAAGTGAGAGGTAAATCATCTTTTTTCAAACCCGTAGGGAGGCATTAATTTGAATTAATTGGATTTTGGGAATGTATCTTTAGACTATTGGATATGATTGGTTAATACTTTTTAGAAAGTTGGAAATAATTTGTTAATTCTAATAAACAGAGAATCTTGGACTAGATGAGTAGTTTTCCTTAGTTTGAAGTTCAGTATGAGGATTTGCATTGCTGACTCATCAAGGGGATTTGGGGCTGGAAGTGGTGGCAGAAGTGCAATGACTGATATCTGCCACACAGCATCTTAGAAAGTCAAGGTTAGGACCCAAGAGAAGAAGATGAAATTAAGATCATGATCACTAGCCAGGCGTGGTAGCGCTCGTCTGTGTTTCCGGCTACTGGGAAGGCTGAGGTGGAACGATTGCCGGAGCCCAGCAGCTTGAGGCTGCGGTGGCTGGGAGCAAGCCACTGCACTCCAGTCTGAGCGACAGAGTGAGATTGCGACTCCCCCCTGCCCCCCAAAAAGATCATGATCAATAAGGGCAAGTACTTTTATTTCTTAGATATAATGATGACACCATTTATGCAAGGACTGTGTAAGGTTATTCTTTGATATGGGCAAGTCTTTGAGGACCTAAAGGAGAGAAGGGTAGGGTCTGGGAAATGATGCAGGGAAAAGGGGACCTGGTTCTAGGGATCAGCTGACTGCCCCCAACCCCCAAATTTGGGAGTGTCTTGAAAAGTGAGAGGAGCATTCTGAGTCGTGGTCCTTGAATTCCCAGGAGGGACCTAGAGCTCCCTTAACATAGGATGACACTCTGTGGTATAGCAGGCATTTTGATGTCCCCACAGCAATGCAACTCTGTTTTGTTAAGATTCTGGTCATCTTCTTTTTGGGGGGGGTGGATCGGAGTCTCATGGCTACTGCAGCCTCAACCTGCTGGGCTCAGGAGATTCTTCAGTCTCAGTCTTTCAAGTAGTTGAAACTACAGGCACACGCAACCATGTCCGGCTAATTTTTTGATTTATTGTAGAGATGAGGTCCCACTGAGTTGCCTAGGCTGGTCCTGAACTCCTGGGCTCAAGCAATTCTTTCGCCTCTGCCTCCCAAAGTGTTAGGATTACAGGCGTGAGCCAATGTGCCCAGCCATGATTCTAGTCATCTTCTGAATGGGAACATCTAGTTGACTGTCTTTCTAGATTTTGCCTGCCAAACAACTGTCAGCTCATGAACAAGATTATTTCTTCTAGCCCAAGACATTATTGAGCTTAGGGATTCTACAAATATCTAGACAGGTGGAAGTAGAGAAGTGACCTTTCAGAATTGTTCCAGGTTAAGGACTGAGAGAGTATGAATTCCTGTTACAGTCACAGGAAGACCCCAACACTTGAGATAGCTTGGATGAGTTCCTTGAAAAGTCTACCCAGAGCATGCATTTTTATATTGCGGCACCATTCCTAGTGCCCAAATTATATTTGTTGACAGAAACCAAATGAACTTTAACTGACCTTCCTGCCTTTTTCTTAAAGGGAAGGAACCTGTGAGAGAATGTTGCTGCTACTACCGATGATGGCAAAAAATATTTAAATTAAACAGTCCTTTATTTCATCACAACGACTGTGAGGTACATAGGTAGCTACAGCTGCATCGTTCCAGTTTAGGTAGGCTCTCACATTCTCAGAGGCCATCTAGACATTCAAATTAAATTTAGCTGAATGCAAATGCACTTCTCTACTTTGCTTCCAAGTCCTGCATAGAAAAAAAAAGAAGAAAAGAAAAAGAAAAAATTTCAAAGCATTTCCCCTCTTTTCATATCTTTCTGACTTGGGGTAGTTCAAATCACCTCTTGAAATTGGTTCTTTTAAGATTGGTATTGGCAAAGAGCAAAGACTAAAGCTATGTTTGCTGTCGCATCCCTTGCAGCAGAGCCTGGCACTCATTCCATGTTAGTTGAATGAAAGAATGTGTTTTTGTTTTTTTAAGTGTGCTTGATCTTACAGACCCAAATGCCCAGTTCAGAGTTGTTAGGTTGGAAGGCTGTACAATTATTCAAGTGATTCTGCCATTATTCTAATCCCTTTTGGAATTCTCTTATTGGAATTCCTTAGACCAAGGCATGTGGTTTTGAAGGATTTATTGGTGGCAAACTTTGGTTTTGTGAGAGAATCTGCTATTTAGAAAATGCAAAAGGCATCTGGAGTTCAGTCTGGTAAATAAATTGAGTAATCTAACGTTTTAATCTCATTCATATGTGATTAGAAACAAATAAGACTAATTTTCTGATGCATTACATAAACCATATCTGAAAGTAATCCTCAAACAGGAATTCAACAGAATGGAGATACTACTGGGAAAATGTATACTCTAGGCAGGCAACTACCTTAAATTTAATTACATTCCTTTTACATATCTTTTTTAAAACTCTTAAGAAGTTTTGTTTCTAGGGAAGAAGATTCCAAGCGGTCCTTATTCCATATTCAGAGGCAGTGCCTATAGACTGTTTGGAACCAAGTATTATGGGGGTTATCTCTTCGGTCAGCTGGACCAGTGGTCCTGATTGCTGTGATGGATCTAAGTTTATGGCCATCTTTTTTGGCCCTTCGGGACAGCAGAAAGGATAGTGTTAGTACCTTTGTTTCTCGAGCCAGTTATGTTTTTACTGGAATGAAAGTAATGAGCTCCTGTGCTACCTATTAACTTCCTACATGCTGAGATGAGAATAGCTTGAAGCTGTGGAAAAATGCTGATATACTTAAAATAAAGGACCAAAATAGCCATATAAACAAACCTCAGGGAATTTTAACCAAGAAATTACTGCCAAATAAACCTTCAGCCAGTCAAAAATGCTGAATATTTTATTTTGAAAAGGAACCATATTTTTGGTCTCTGCCATGCTTGTCAACACTCCACTGTATTAATAAACTTAAACATTCAATTTTTTAAAAAGATGGAAGTGACCATTTTCACAAGTCTGATTAGCTATCCCATGCATCAGTGGAAGCAGAAATGTGCATACAGCTGACTACTGACAATCACAAACATGAGGTCTGGGGCATTTGTAGTTCATAATGAGGAATAAGAAACATCTACTGTTAGATGGAAGGATCACGAAAATGGCTGGCTTCTACAGGTCCCTGCCCCTGAGAACAAAAGATGAGCTGAAAAGCCAAGGCAAACTCTGGTCAAGTTTCATGGTAATTCACTCATCTTTTCTTCTCTCTCTCTTCTCCTTCAGTGTTCATTTTATTGAACCCGCTGTTGTGAGATGGAGGGCTGAAGTAATCAGAAAGTTCAGGCAAGAAGGCCACTGGAATGTGAATTTTAAACATATTCTAGCCTGGCACGGTGGCTCACACCTGTAAGTCCAGGATTGCTTGAGCCCAGAAGTTCAAGACCAGCCTAGGCAACATAACAATAGCTCGTCTCTACAAAATTTTTGAAAATTTGCCAGGTGTGGTGATGCATACCTGTAGTCCCAGCTACTTGTGAGGCTGAGATGGAAGGATTGCCTGAACCCAGGAGGTCCAGACTGTGATAAGCCATGATCATGGGCCACTGCAGTCCAGCCTGGGTGACAGAGTGACACATCAACTACAAAAAACAAAACAAAACATATTCTATGTGATAAAAACAATATATATTTATTTTAGATATTTGGATGTTAGAAGAAAATAAAAATTATCCATATCCCCAACATTCAGAAATAATCACTGTTAAAAATTTCATGTACTGCCTTCTCATCTTTAAATGCATGATATGCAAATAATTTAAAAGAAAATTAGGAATCTACACATAATTTTATATTTTACCTTTCTCATTCGGCATATTATGAACATTTTCCCATGCTAGTAAAGAGTCTTCAAAAAGATAATTTTTAAAGGTTTCGTGATAGCCAACCACATGGAACATAAATTTGTCTTTGAAATTCCTACCAACAGATATGTGGCTTTTTTCTATTTATATAATGAATACCTTCTCTATAATGTTTTATGTACTGTAATGATTATTTCCTTAGTTTACATTCTGATAAGTGGAATTCCTAGGTTAAAGGGATTATGTGCATGTTTTAATTAACATATTTTTGGTTAAGAATAAATGATGTTTCTACTAATATATTAAAAACTACTTTAATCATTACCACCTCCCTCTTTCATTTACTTTTTCTTAAAAAAATAAACCTTATACACTTGAACCCTGGTATCCTCAGTCCCACCTCTACTGTGTACCCCCATATAAAACCAAACATGATGTCCGGGTTCACGGAGATGGGTAGTTTGTCTCTTACCTCACTATCTGCCAGAGGGAATAGGGTCGAATTTGCTAAGAGGTTCAAATGTATATCCAAGAAATGTAGTAAATATGTCTGGGGTGACTGAAAAGGCCAACCCTCATCTTATAGGTAACTCCAGGGGCTTTGCTGAAGAGTGGGGTTGGATAACTATTTTTATAACAGGTAGCTCAGGGATATCTGACTCAACCTGAAGCACTCAGACAGAAATCACAAACATTGGGTTCAGAAGCCAGGAGGTGATGTTATTCCATGGAGGTGACTTCAGCTAGAAGACTGGGCTGCAGCAGCCTTTTTTGGGCCATGAGGACCGGGAAGTAAACAGAGAGAGCCAGTCTGCAAAGAGAAGAGGAGGGAGCAAAGGCATAGAGGAAAGCAGAGGTGAGAGAATTCTGGGGTGGGATGAGGTAGGGAAGAGATAGAAAAAGAGACAGGGCAAGTAAGTGTTTAGTTACCAACATTTTTGGATTTCTGATGTATACATCTCAAGTTCCATGAAACACTTCTCTCTTCTTGAAGTACATTCTATTTTATTCAAGTAGATTGAAATGAGTTTCTGTTTCTTATGATCAAGTTATCCTGACTCAAACAATGGGACTGATTAGTCTTTTTACTGTGAGAATCTCAGACCATGCCCTTTGCTTATATGACTAGGTGCTGGTCAATATAATTTGAAAAACAAGAAAAAATTAAAGTGAGAATATATAACTCTGAATGTACCTTCATTTGAAATGTTTTTTTTTTTTTCCTGTGGATAGGTCATATTGGTCAGACCACATGCTGACATGTGCATTGGTTCCCACCAAATGAGTCAGTTGAGATTTTTTTAAAACAAAAAACAAAAAACCCAAACACCTCCCAATTGTTCTGGGGGGTGGGAGAGGGGAGTGAGTTGTTCTTATTGGCTTGTACTAACAACAAAAAAAAATCCCAAAATCTGGCTTCAATATATTTAAAACAATCATACTAGCTGTTTCTGCTACCCCAGGGGAACAGAGTTGTAATAAACTGCATACTGTCTGAATTGGTGTGATTTTAACCCAGTAGGGGGATAGAAAATATTTGCAATATAGTCCAAGGTTAAAATGGCAAGAGTGAAGTTCTCTTTTTTCCTTGTTTTCCTGAGAAAGTCTCTGTGCTTGGAGAGGGAGAGCTTTGGACAGGGCAGCTGAGACCCACTTTGAGGATGTCAGCCCCTGCTCAGTCTACCTTGGTAGTGTACTAGAACTAAAACAAGACTCTGGGGAGACTAGAGTGGTTTTGGTTTTTGTTTTCATTTTGGAATAGCAAACTGTAGAAGAGAAGATAAGGTGATTTGCATAGGAGAAAAGACTGAAAACAAGCAGAAGCTGTTGTTTCTCTTTCTCTGTCTTCTTCCCAAATCAAAACACTAGTATTTTAGGTGTGGTTTCCTGCTAAAAGACTCAGAGGTGGTGTCTTAGTCTGTTTTTATGCTGCTATACCAGAATACCAGAGACTGGGTAATGTATAAAGAACAGAGATTGATTTCTTACAGTTCTGAAGGCTGGGACATCCAAATGTCCAAGATCAAGGGATCAGAATCCAGTGAGGGCCTTCTTGCTTCTTCATTCCATGGCAGAAGGTGGAAGGGCATGAGACAGCAAGCAAGAGAGGGCCAAACTCAGTTTTATTAACAAACCTACTCTTGCAATAACGAACCTACTCCCATGTTGGTGACATTAAACCATGTGGGAAGGCAAAGCCCTCACAACCTATTCACCTCTTAAAGTTCTCACCCCTCAACACTGTTGCATTGTGGGTTAAGTTTGTAATACATGAACTTTGGAGGACACATTCAAGCCAAGGCAGATGGAGATTCACATGGGAGAGGTCGATGAAGGAGTGATCTTGGGAATAGCATCTATGAGGAAATAAATGAAACAGGGTTGGGAAAAGCAGAAATGAAGGGTGTCTCAGCTGATTCCATGGGACTCTGGAGCTTGATTGGCTGTTCAGAGTTAACTCAAGTTGAGGCAAGGAAAGTAGGCTTTGTGCCCCTGCATCACCAACCAGTCACTGGAGGCAGGTTGTCCCTGTGTGTGCATGACAGGCGGGGCATAACCTTGGACAAAGCAGCGTCCTGCTGAGGGCTTTTCCTGGGGAGGCTCAACTGTGAGTTGTTGGGAGCCAATGACGTGACAGCTAGAAACATGCCTCAGTTCTCAAGGAGGATCTGGGTGGTATACCTTGGTAGCTATTACAGTCTACACCTTGCACCTCTTGGGTTCACTTGCTTTATTTAGTAAGTTCACTCCAACTGGGATAAGCTCCTCCAGGGTTCTGGTTTTGCTCGATTCCTGGATAAATCTACAAGGTGGGTTATTGAGATGAACCTACCTGCTATCTACCAGACCTGAGGCTTCAACTCACATATATTGTTTCTCCTATGACCCATTTTTGATTCCCTTCAGCCTTGACTAGCATCTGTCCTGGTTAGGTGACTTATCTGGTGGGGTGACAAGATCTTATTTCTGAGGGGTCTGAGTCCCTGGTCACAATGCTGTCTCAGACTATGGTTGCTGCATTTACTCATTTACTACCAAAACTGGGTGAGAAAGTATAGAGATGTGTCAGTGTATGACTTGGGTGCCAAAATGTTCCTTCCTGCCCCATTGTATCACTTCAGTCCCACCTCTGATAATCTGGGTCAGTTTATCCAGGTGATTTATATCACCCAGGATGGTGACCCTTTTTCTTTTTTGCCTACTAGTCTCGTGGTCTGAGGATCTTGCAGTAACTGAGTGGCAGCTGTAGTTCAAGGTTTAGTGAGACTCTTACTTTGCTTCCTGGTGGAAGCATTGCTTCTCTGGGGATCAAGGCCTCCAGGCCACAGAACCTAGTGTTGCAGGAATGAGACATTTCAATTCCCCCAGTTGGAGTTATGATAAACAGGGCTGCTCCTTCCTCCGCCCCTTGGTTCTTGTGTCATAGAATTCAACTGGGGACACAGCTCAAAGTACTCTTTGTTGCTTTAGAATATGCACAACATGCTGGAGATTAGTTCTCCATACTTGCAGGCTGTCATTTCTAAGCTAGTGCCTCACTTGAACCTTTCAGAAACTTTTATCTCACTTTATCAAATGCAAAGTTTCTAGATGGTCTGATGTGTGGTAGAACCAGTGGATCCCATGGTCATGTGCCCACTGTTATACTTCCTTTACTGCATAGTAGGACCTTTGTCCAGGATGATGTAAAGCAAGAATGGATCCAACACTCTGTAAGGCCTGTGATCACGTTGCTGGCAGAGGCTTGGCAGGCAGGAAAGCAAACTTGTACTTGGAATACTGATATGCTCTCAAGATGAACCACTGCTCCCTCCTGGGTAGAAATGGCCCAGTGTATTTAACTTGTCACCAAGTGGCTGATCTTAAGGGATGGTGCCATATTGGGAGCTCAGTGTTGGCTCTAGTCATATAAGATTAGCTGCAGCAGGAGCTAGAATTGCCTCACAAGCAGGAGCCCCTACCACTGGGCCCAGGTATAGCCTCCATGTCTATGCCCATGGATGTTCTGTCCATGAGCTTTTGGAGCTAATACTGAGGTGGCTGATGACAGAAGCTGGTCAAATCATTCCAACTCCTTGGTTGTTTAGTGAGTCTTGTGTGGTGAGTGCTCTTGGGTGGGCATTAACATGGGAAACTGAACCTCTCCCACTTTGTTGCTACTCCCATATGTCCATCCATGTGCCTGTTCTCTAGACATCCTTTTCTCTGACTTTCCAAATGTTCTTCGGGCAGACCTGATCAACCACTCATATCATCACCTACCACTGTCCATGAGACTACCTATCATCTTGACTCAAGCCACTCTCTGACCACATAGTGGAAAACTCAGTGTGCTGCCTAAAGCTCTGGCCACTGCTCCGCTGCTTTTGGCGTCATTTCTGAGTGACGTTGGGAGGCTACAGCTACCCATTTTTAGTTTGTACCTATACACCAAGACAACCATTGGTGAACCGTGCTCAGCAAACTCAGCACCTCCCCTGCAGGCTCACGTGACTTGATCCTAGTCACTGGTGTAATACTCAAAAGGGAAGAAGGAGGTAGATCCTGAGAGGCTAGTGTGTTGTTTCTAAGTTAGCAGATCCTTAATGCCTTCAAGCAAGGGGTCAATGTTAGTCTTAGTAAAGGGCAGTTGGCTGCTTCTGTAATTCCAGAGGGTCTGAAAGACTCTGGAGTTTAAGGTTCTTGAGTGCATCAAGTTAGATGTCCCTATTCCAAGGGTCCCACTTATTCTAAATTCTTTATAAGTAGAATGATAGGATTTTTGTGATTCTGCAGCCTCCTTTTTTCACTCAAAATTATGTTTAGGTTATTTTCTATGTTCACACATATATGTCTATGTTGGATTAAACCATATAACATGACTGACATTCAAATCTTTTGAACCTACAAAAACATCACTATAGTTTAACTCAATAGAAACCACTCTTGTTGCAGGATTCCCATTTCAGTCAATGGCTGTTTCATCTTTCCAGTTGCTTAGGCCAGAAATCTTGGAATCATTTTTTCCTCCTCTTTTTTTTCTCATGCCTCACAGCCAATGTGTCAGTAAATTCCATCTACTCTGCCTTCAAAATGTAGTCAGAACCTTGTCAGACAGATTAAAATAATTCCATCTCCTTGATTGTTTGGTGAATCTTGTGTGGCAAATGCTACTGGATGGGCATTAACATGGGAAACGAAGTCCCTTCCACTTTAGGAAGTCTCTTCCTACTCCCATATGTCTGTCCACATGCCTATTCTCCAAATTTCCTTATCTCTGACCTTCCAAACTTTCTTATTACAGACCTGACTAACCAGTCATATCATCTGCCACCTGTTGACATGTCATGCGTCACCTACTTGGCTACCACCCTGAATCATCATTTCTCCCCTGGGTTATTTCTCATAACCTCCTGACTGGTCTTCCTTCTTCTACCGTATTTCCCTTCTACTCATTCTTAACAAAAGAGTCAGAGGAATCCTGTAAAACAGAAATTATATCATGGCTCTTGTCTGCTAAGAATCTCTCAAGGATCTCCCTTGATACTTAGAATGAAAGCCCAAGTCTTTACAACAAACCTTTTGTGGCTTCTCTGATCTGTTCAATCTTCTAGTTTACTTCTCTGCTACGCATTCTTTCTTCTCCTATCCAACCAACTTCCTTTCTGTTCCTTGGACACATCCGGTTTGTTCCTATCTCAGAGCCTTTGCAGCTGCTGTTCCATGAGGCTGGAATGCAGTTTATCTTGATATCCATGTGACTTCCTCTTGCCGTCTTCAAGTTTTTATTCAAATGTCACCTTCTCCTATCTCTCTATTCTTTTTTTTTTTTTGAGTTGGAGTCTCACTGTGTCGCCCAGACTGGAGTGCAGTGGCTGCTCCCGGCCACCGCAGCCTCGACCTGCTGGGCTCCGGCGATCCTTCCGCCTCAGCCTTCCAAGTAGCTGGAACTACAGGCGCGCGCTACCAC
>CAUYQG010072309.1:0-13710 GCA_963574415.1 Tarsius wallacei | reverse complement strand
AGACAAGTAACATCCACACACGTCCTCTCACTTTGACTATAGGTCGTGGCATTCAGAGAATAATGTGAGAGTCGCCAAGTGCCAGCTCCTTGAATCATCAGGACTTGAAGATATTTGGTGCAGGCTCAGCTTAGTCTTTTTGCTCCCACGAATTTCCTTTCTGAATGGAAAGTCACTTTTCAAGGGAACAAGATTTGAATTCTTCAGTGGCTTGAAATGAAAGTCTTGTAAAAAAAATAAAAGGTCGACAAGGTGGGGAGAGGAGCATAGGAAATGGGGGGGGCACGTCATTTGTAGTCTTGACCTACAGCCGGCATTAGCGATGTGCGCGTGTGTGCGTCTGTAATCCACACTCAGACTTGCCGTGAGCACATTTCCTGATGTTTTGGTGGACGGAGAAGCTTGCTGGGAGGGGAACGAGCAACCACTAATTCCCACCCCAAGCCCAACACAAGGACAAGACTGGCATGGATCCCCGCCCTCCCCTGCCTCCCAGTCTAAGTCAGGTCCAAGAGGGGAAACACCACTGGCTGGCACAGCTCTGGAACACAGCGGTCTGCGTCTTAGAGGTGGGGGCTGTCGCCACAGCTCTCTCAAAGCGATCCATTTCTTAAGCCCAGCGTAGTGGTTTGTGTTTGTTAAAACTGTGGTACTAAGGGGGGACGATTGGCTCTTTTTCTGGATATCTGACCCGAATGCCAGCCCCGTCATTTTGCTAACGTCCAACCGAACCAGACTTCCTGTGTACACTGTGCCCCAAACAGACTGGAAGTGAGAAGAGCAGCTTGTTTTGCAGGAGATCCAGTCACGACGTGGTCTGTGTGTGTGACGGGCAGGAGAGGATGTGGTCACGTAGGACCCGAAGGCTAACGGAAGAGCCAGACGAGCGGCCCTCAGCACCGCGCTGAATGGCCGCGGGCTTCGTTTTCACGCGAGTGCCTGCACGCAGTTGTCTTTCTTCTCCATGTGGACCTGTGTGACTCCCCTTTCCAAATGCCTCGTGCTCTAGAAAACACAAGCTGGGCGCCCATTCTGTTATTCTTCCCACTGCCGAACTTTTTCGCAAACAATCTGGCTACTGCTCTAAAATACTCAATCCTCCTCCAAAGACGGGGTTCTTTGAGTTTTAATTTATTTCCAATTGACAAACAATAATTACATATGTTTACAGATGTTTTAATACATGTATACACCATGGAATATCAAAACAGAGGAATAAAAAACAGGACGTCCTGTCATTTGCAATGACGTGGCTGAACCCAAAGGACATCATGTTAAGTGGAATCAGCTGGGCAAGGAGAGGCAGACACCACGGATCTCGCTTACACATGGCGTTTAAAAAGTCGAAGTCATTCAGCAGAGCGTAGACTGGCAGTCACTCGAGGCAGGGTGAGAAGTGGACGGGGAGACCGTCGCCAGTGGGAAGACAGGAGGAATCAGCTCCGGAGTCTTACTGCACAGCAAGGTGACTGTGGTTAATACTTGTTGTATATTTCAGAATGGCTAAGAGACTCTAGGTGAGGTGTTCTTGTGACTTCTGTTTAACAAGTTCACAGGACTTGTGTGTGGCGGAGCAAGGAAACAAAGAAGCCATAGCAGAGCTGGTCATTTTTTGTGCCTTGCTTTCCTGGACTCATGTCATTATAATCACTCTTTTTTTTTTTTTTTAAGTTGGAGTCTTACTCTGTCGCCCAGACTGGAGTGCAGTGGCCACTCCCGGCCACCGCAGCCTCGGCCTGCTGGGCTCCGGCGATCCTTCCGCCTTAGCCTTCCGAGTAGCCGGAATTACAGGCATTGCGCTACCACGCCCGGCTGATTTTTTGATTTATTGTAGAGATGAGGTCTCGCTTGCCCAGGTGGGTCTCGAACCCGCGGGCTCAGGCAATCCACTCACCGCAGCCTCCCAAAGGCGCGAGATTACAGGCTGAGCCACCGAGGCAGATCTTAATTCAGAGTTGAGGCAGCCTCCCTAGTCCCCAGTTCAAGGCTCCTCGTTAAAAGTTAAGTTGAAATACGCGGCTTAGTTTGGAAGCTGAAACAGAACCCAGAATTTGCCAGTAAAACAACGACTGACATCCCTTAAAAGATATGAAATGTAGCCCCTCTGGCCAGAAAGCAAGCAGCTCATCTCAAATTAAGGGTGATGGGGATTTGATAGCCTATCAGAAATATGGAACCACACTGAACCCTGGCATATAAAGAGATCAGTGCCTGTTTGCACGGGATGTTCAACTGTGTCCCTTTGCCTGGGACTGTGGGAGTTCCCAAGATGCTGAGCTTTCAGTGCTAAAACCTAGAAAGTCCTGGGCAAACCAAACTAGAACGAGTTGGTCACTCCAGCCTCCTGTTTCCCCTCCAAATCTAAATATCTGGAACAACACAGGAAAGATGAAATGGGAGACTAGGGAGAATAAGCACTTGTTTTTACCCATGCTGTTAGACACACAGGACACTATTAGACACACAGGAAAGAAACAAGGAAGTTGGGAAGCTTCTGCTGAACTTTAAGGGATAGTTGTCGATCCACAAATAAGATAAGCCCAGTCACTTAGTAAATTGTTCTCCCTTGGAAGTAGGGAGCGATGAAGGGGATTTGAAGAAAGGCAGAAGAGTGCTAGCGAGCCTTCCCACCCCAAAATAATAAAGTCTAAGGTGAGTGTCTCCCTTTTACTCTCTAAGGGCCTATCTTGCTTTTTGAAGACTTGCTCAAGGACCATCTCCATGGATTCTATTTGTCTCAGCGCTCTAAAAAAAAAATTGAAAATTTAGTTTTGCAAATCATTTCTGGAACCTGATTGCTCTGACACCGTAAACTTCAGCATTCTACCAAAGCAGACGACTCTTCCATTTAGGTTATTTCACCATGAAATAATGTGTTAGATGCCACGCAAAGACACTGCAATGCTGTTGATTGTCAGAAAAGAAGGAAGGGTTAAAAAAAAAAAAAAAGACTGCTCAAAATGGAGCATAAACACTAGTTAAAACAATTTTCTGAAAAGCAGTGATTGCAAAGGCCATGAGCTAGGACAGCTGGGAGCAAGCCATCAGAGTCCTCTTCTAAGGACAGCTCCCTGTTACTGCCAGCAGACCACAGATTTCTTAGCATCTCTGAAGAAATGTTAAATCAATAAGCTACCTAAAGGTTGCTGACAAATCAGATGCTGTTCTATAAAAAGCCAAACACCATCGCCAGGGATAGATTGAAGACTCGAACAATTTTTAGAAGAAAAGGGCCATTTTTCACCAACACCCCACGCTGTATTCTGACATCTGCAGCTTCTCAGCTCACACTTTGGGCAGTCAGAGGTCCTGGTTGATTCAACCTAGCCTTCAAGGTTTAGGACCCCTAGAAAGCACAAATGGAGCACAGGCTTCACCAACCTGGTGCTCCACATTAATTATGAAGGTGATTTCAGATTGCAAAGTGTCCTCTTTATCTGGATAACATTCTACTGTTTCCAGAGCATTTCATGCCATCATATCATTAGCTTGCTATAAAAACCCTCTAAGTTTGGCCACACCTGTGTTTTTATACTTATCCCACAGCTGAGGAAAAAGAAACTAAAAGAGCCCTTAGTAACTCATTCTAGATCACACGGCTAGAAAATGACTCAGCCAGGTCCAAAACCTAAGGTTTCTAATTTATTCATTTGTGTATTTATTTTGAGAAAGCAGGATTTATCGATAGGACAGAAAAGCTCCCACAGCTGGAGGGGACCCAAAGGAGTTGCCCCTCTAATTTCTATTTTACATTCTTCTTTCCTTACACTTCTGGAAACTTAGTACCTGCATCAAATCCATCAAGAATTTTCTGGTATCTCCTACACCACCTGGAAATAATTTACAAATTCTGCTCCAAAAGAACAAAGTCCTTGATTACTCCAATAACTATGCTTACTTATTATTTCTGAATGTATCAGATTCCTGTATTAATACTTGCATCGATTTTTTTTTGTTTTATCTCCCAAATTTATTCAATCATTTAACAAACATTTATTGAACCCCACCATGTGGTGTGTGAGGCAATGACATTGGGAACACAAAAAAAAGTAAGACAGTCCCTGCCTTCAGATCCCACAGACCAGAGCAGGGGTGGCAAAATGTTTGCTAGGCTAGAATATATTTACTAGGCTTGGTGACCATACTGTCTCTGTCACCACTATTCAACTCTGCCATGATAGAGCAAAAACAGTCATAGATATTATGTAAATAAATGAGGTGGCTGTGTTCAAATACATTTTATTTACAAAAGAAGGCAGTGGGCAGGATTTGGCCCCTAGGCTATAGTTGCCCTATTCCTGATCTAGAGGGAATCTCAAAGCAGAAAAATCCAACACTGAGGCAACACGTTAAATGCCCTAGTGTCAAATGTGCTTGAAGTGTAGATTGGCAATTTAGCACCCACTCCTATCTATGGCTGGGAACTACATTTTCCTGATGTACCTTCCTTTATGACTTTGGGCGAGAGTTGACTAAGACAAATCTCTCTCATGTGAGATTTGGGGAAAACAGGGGTTCCTACTGTAGATGGCTGTGATAGTCAGAAATGAAGACAAACAGATGGAGCTATGTCCAGAGGGGGCCCAGCATTCCTCCCTCTCCTCTCATTCTGCATCCAGATCATCTTCCAAACTGCAAGCCCTGTTGACAAACAGTGGATCCAAGTTCACCACAAGGTACTTGGTTGCAGCCTGCCAAAGTGACGGATTCCACAGAGACAAGAGCTTTCACAGAGGCTGCAATTTCTGCATTCCTCCCCACAATTGCCTTCTTTGGCATCCCACATCAGCAGCCAGCCACACACAGCACCAAATTGTCCTGTGGGTTCTGTCTACTTAAGCCTGTGCTTCTGAAAAACATGGCACATGACTATTTTTCTGATGCTCTGACTCCCTGCTTCTAGACATTCTTTTCCCCCACGACTTCCATTTTCGGGTAAGAAAAATGTCTATATTAAATCTCGCATTTCCATGACATTGATAATGTCTGTTACTTCCTAACCTCCAGACATACCATATGAACCAAGAGCCTTGGGGGCACAGAGGAGAAGACAGTAAAGTGACTGAGTCTTTATTTCATTCTGTCTCACTGGGGCAGGGACTGGACGAAGTTGAGAAGATGTTGCAAATAGGTTCTCTAGGTCAGGATACCCAAGAAACAGACCCTGAGTCTCTGAGGTTGATTGGGGAGTGCTCTGTAAGGCGTCAGGAAAGCAAATTTGGACAAGGGAAAATGTGAGCTGCATTGTAGCGGCAACTGAGACCTCATGGGAAGTTCTGGAACTGAAGGAAATAGAAAAGGAAAGGAAAGTAGAGGAAGGAAGTGGAGAAGGAAGAAAAAGAATTCTACTGAGGGGGAACAAATGGTTGGGAGAATGAATGGATGAGGGAAACAGAACGGTGTGCCAATAGTTCTTTTTGGAAGTTGAATGAAGAATGAAGTTGATTTTATTTACAAAAGCAGGCAGTGGGAAAGAGTTGCCCCACTCCTGACCTAGAGGGAATCCCAAAGCAGAAAAATCCAACACTGAGGCAATAGGTTAATGCCCTAGTATCAAATGTGCTTGGAGTGTAGATTGGCAACTTAGCACTACCACTCCTATCTATGGCTGGGAACTACATTTCCCAGAGAGATCCTAATTGGTGGCAAAGGGGTCAGGCCTTTTACCTCCACATCCAGTCAAGCTCCTGAAGAGTGTGTGCCGCGAGCCATCAACAACCAGCACCCCCAGCAGTGCAGTAAATAAATGCCACAGTCCTGAATGGGGGCCCACTGTGGCAAACTGTAGTATCCACCACAGATGTTAACTTTCTTTTCTTTTTTGTGAGTTGGAGTCTTACTCTGTAGCCCAGACTGGAGTGCAGTGGCCGCTCCCGGCCACTGCAGCCTCGACCTGCTGGGCTCCGGTGATCGTTCCACCTCAGCCTTCCAAGCAGCTGGAACTACAGGCGTCCGCTATAACACCTGGCTAATTTTTTGATTATTGTAGAGATGAGGTCTTGCCAAGTTGCCCAGGCGGGTCTCGAACCCGCGGGCTCAGGCAATCCACTCACCTCAGTCTCCCAAGGCACGGGATTACAGGCTAAGCCAGCGAGCCCGGCCAGATGTTAAATTTCAAGAGGGCTTTGAAGGACAAATTAAGCTATCCACATATTTCTAAAAGGGGAGGAGATTTAGAAAAATAAAACAGTCAAAGCAAGTGTATTTTGAGGTAAAACAGCCTGACGTATTAAGCAAAATCCTAATATACCCAAGTGCTCGTGAGAAAGAAAGTAGCTAGCATGTGTTGAGGTCAGCTTATTGACCTTTTATAAATTCCTTGTTTCCTCCTACTTGGATTATTGTGATTTTGTGTCCAGAGAGATATCTTAATAATGTTTGGATATGCAGTGAGGGGTTGAGCAGTGAGGGAATAGGTGGATGTGTGGTGAGTGGATGGGTAGATGGTTGAATGGATTATGAGTTGAATGGGGGATGGGGGATGTGTGGTGAATGAATGAGTGGATGGATTATGGAACATATCATCATTCATTAAGTCAATCTTTCCTCCTCAGACCTCCTGGGAAGCAAGAACTGTACCTTGCACAGAGAGCCCTCATTCGGGACTGTGGCACTCCGAGTAAACAAAAGTCTTCAGACAGAGCTCCAAAAGAGTACTAAGGATATTTGTACTGAGTATGAAGTACTGAGTACTAAGGATATTAGTGGTTGGTAAAGCTAACGGGGGAATATCCATTTGCTTCATTCATTTACATCACCTTCCTGGCCTCTGTGGGCCATGGAGTCTGCAACCATTTTTTCCATAAGAGCAGGGAAGGAGAGATTACAGCTTTGTTGAGGCTCAGAAGCCAATACCCCCAAATATTAGGTTTTTCCTGAAGGTCTTATCCAAACTGCTCCCCTCACTCGCCTTTACCTCATCATCTATTAAAGGAAAGGAGAAGAATGTAATCAGACCTGGCCCAACCATTTTACAAAATAATGCCTGTCTCTCAGGTTCATTCAACTTCCAGGAAGAACTATTTGTGAATCAGTTTCCCTCATCCCTTCATTCTCCCTACCATTTGTTCCCCCTCAGTAGAATTCTTTTCCTTCCTTCTTCATAACCTATTTTACCAGAATCCAAGTCCCTATTTTTCATTCCTTTTGTAGCCTCAAGATGATATTTAAATCTATGATTAATTAGAAAATTGGGTCTTCATTCTGAAGGCTCCCATATATACCCATTAAATACATTTATATGCCTTTTCTCCTATTAATCAATCTGCCTCTTGTCAGTGATTTTGCAGTCAACTTTTAGAGGGCCAGTGGCCATGGTCCTCAAGGTTTGGCAAAGTTGGCAGGATGAAAAAAAGTTGCTCGGATCTTCCGGGATTCATAGTGAAGGGAAACCAGGAACTTGTTTTGCTAGCAAAGAGTTAAGAGTTTTTTACCAGCCAGGATCCTGGTCTTCTCTCTTCTCCCTCTCTCTCTTTCTGTGCACTCCAGTGAGAGGACAGTAAAAATCACTCCGTCTCCTCTGCAAGGTTTTGATTAACGGTAAAAAAAAGAATTTGTGTGGCTAGTCTTGGGTTGTAGTGACTCTGGTATACTTTGGGGTACTTTGTGGCATAAATATTCATATTGTTTGACCCTTTTCCTCTCAGAAGTAGTTTTTTGTTGTTCCCTTTGTCTTTCTGTGTTTATCTGTCATAAAGAGGGGTACCATAGGATAGAACATGGGCCCAGAACCCCTATGAACCTGCTATTCAAGCCAGCTCTGCAGACAGTTCTGACCAAACCAGCATCTATATTAAGACAAACTTTCCTATGGGTCCCTGAAACAAAAGACGGGTGAGGTTTCCCTCCTGTCTTTATGTCCTTGAAAGTTTGACCTTGTGGCCCTGAAGGAATACTTTCTCTTGGTCTCTGCCCTCTGGACGGCATGAATGTTTGGGTTCACATCAGGTGGCCGGTCTGAAAAGACTGGGATTTTGGCGTGTGTCGCTATTGGAATTAAGGGCGGGCATGGTGGCTCAAGCCTGTAATCCCAGCACTTTGGGAGGCGGAGACAAGAGTTTTGCCTGCGCCCAGGGCTTGAGACCACCCTGGGAAACATGGTGAGACCTCATCTCTATGATAAATCAAAAAATTAGCTGGATGTGGCAGTGCACGCCTATGGTTCCAGCTACTCCGGAGGCTGAGGCAGAAGGACCACCTGAGCCCAGCCGGTCAAGGCTGCGGTGGCCGTGAGCATGCCACTGCACTCCAGCCTGGGTGACAGAGACTTCAATTTTTAAAAAAAGAAAAGAAAAGAAAAAAGATTTTAAAGAGCTCTCAACAGTTGACAAAAAAGTTAAATTAAAAGAAAAAACAAATAATATTGTCGTGGCTTGCCTTAAGAATTATCCTCATTAAATTAAACAACAAGGGGAAAGAAATTGTCTGTGAAATCCTTTGCAAACTCAAAACTGCCTGCTGTAGACTAACTAAACTTCTGCCCTTTATACCATGACAGCCTGGGCTCCCGTTCCCAGCCAGGAAATGAGTCCCTTCTGGTTTGATATTTGCATTGACCTGGTGTGTCCGTGATTCTTACCATTTAACTTTGGTTAAGGCACTTGGGAGGATACCTTTGGTTAAAAAATTTTTTTTAATTAAATAAAGTTTAAAAGCCAGAAGTGTATCTGCTGTTTGTCTTGGCTAAAATCTGGTAATGAGATTTGACAGGATTTTTTTAAGAGTTCTATGGTTAAAAGTTAGCTCAAATAAAAGCAAATATTGTGTGTGTGTGCATGTGTGTGTATATGTGTGTATGTATCTTAAATATAGATTTAAAGGTCTTTATGCTTTTTGTCTTTTCGTATTCTGTTTTTGGAATTTTTGTTAGTCAACTAAATTTTGCCTATTTCTTAATTTGTTTCTGTCTGTCCCTCTTTCCTCTTGCCACCCTTGATGCCCACAGGAGAGGCCCTAAGATAATTTCTAAAAGCCTGGGATCCCTTAAGGAAAGCAGAAAAGGCATCATAGACTCCCTTTCGGGAGGAATCTCTGTTTTCTCTAATGGAACCCCAAGCATTAGGTTGGTGGGCTGAGCCAGTGCTCCAGGAGTGCAAAGAATTGCCGAGAAATTAGATTGGGAAGAATAGTATATTTAGAAAGTAGATCAGAGAAAAAAGGGTGGATCCACCTCTCCAAGACTGGAGAGGGGGCCAGACACTTAAGGATCGTTGGGCCTGGAATGCTTGAAGTCGAAAGCTTTTGAAGCTTCCCTTTTAGTGGGGGCAGGTAGGCAAGCATTCACAAGAGCTAATGTCATGAGGACGGGGTTGGTTTTTCGTATCACTGACAACCAGATAGATAGATGAGTGGGGTCAGTCACGGGTGGTGAATCACACAGATGAGTAAGGTTAGACTGGTAGCTGAAAGGCAAATTCTTGGAAGATGTTCATCTTAATGTCTCGTGACTCGCCCAGGGTTTTGGAAAAGGATTATTGTGGTGTATGAGCTCCAGGTGACCAGAGAAACTCTATTTTGGGCTCTGTCCTCTCTCCAAGAATGGTAAGCAGATAGATTCCTTTCAGGTCTACAGAGCCGCTCTCTCTTGCTTTGTATTAAATTCACAAGTCATCACTTCATACAAAGTGCTTCCCACAGATGTCTTAACTGAACATTTACTTACACTATTTTTTTTTTTTTGGTTTAAGCAAACGATGGTATAATAGGTCTGACGTCTTAACACTATGCTTTTAAAATATAAATTATCTAACTTGTTTCACCTGAGAATTTTCCCTGCAAATTCTGGGTTACCTGGGTCAATGAAACAAGTAACTGAAAAGAATTTATAGTCTAGACTGGGAAAGAAGAATTTTTAAAACTGAATGGAGAATCTTATAAATCATGTCATGTATAAATGTAATGTTTCACCAAAATATATGAAAAAGCTCTAATTGGCTTAAGGAAAAAGTAAGCACTTAAATATTTTAACTCAAATGCTTTTAGTTCATGTGACTTTTATAATCTTTTTAAATTATTGGTGAAATAAAAATGTCTTCAGAATTTAATTTAGACATTTTGTCTGAGTCTGTCAGTCTATTAGACCCATACTGCTTCTGCTACATGTTTTTGTTTTTTCTTTTCTTTTTTATCAGCCCACATCATGCTTTGAAAGATGTTTTATGATAAACAACTTTACTGCTATAATAGTTTCTGTATTTGCTTGTCTAATAACTCATGTCTTTAGATTTGAGCCATTGTAATATAATAAGGTCTAGACCCAGACATTGTCCTTTGTCCTGGACTTTACATCTGGTACATAATTAAAATTACTTAACTCCTAGGTTTTTCACTAAAAATAAGAGTCACCAAGAGTTAAGACTGTAATTGACAATGGAATTAAAACTACTAGATATAAGAAAAACAATTGTACATGCAAAATGTATAAATAAAATCACATATTTTTATGGGAAAAGGTTATAAAAAGGCAAAGCGAAAGCAATTTTCAATTAATTTTTAATTAAAGAGAAAGTAATTTTGTCTAATAGAGAATTTTTTAATTGTTTTAAAATTAAAGGAATATAAACTATGGTTAAAACTAAATAGATACAGAAAGTAAATATTCGTTCAATGGTAAAAATTTTAAGATAAAACTGAAGGTTTAAACAAGTTGTAGGCCGGGCTCGGTGGCTCAGCCTGTAATCCCAGCACTTTGGGAGGCCGAGACGAGTGGATTGCCTGATCCTGCGCGTTCGAGACCCGCCCCGGCAACATGGAGAGACTTCATCTCTACAATAAATCAAAAATTAGCCGGGCGTGGTAGCGCGCGCCTGTAGTTCCAGCTATTCGGGAGGCTGAGGCGGAAAGATCGCCGGAGCCCAGCCGGTCGAGACTGCGGTGGCCGGGAGCGGCCACTGCCCTCCAGTATGGGCGACAGAGTGAGACTCCAACTCAAAAAAAAAAAAGCAAGTTGTAAAAGGTCTACAGAAGATTGATCGATCTTATAAAAGGAATTGTATGTATTATCAAGTTAGCTAACATTTTTTAAAGATTATTTAGTTTTGTAAATGAATTAAACATTAACATCAAAAGCACACTGATTCTGGGCCAGAATCTAGGTCCCTTTGCCAGAATAACAGGGTTTTCTTGGAGCATTGACCTATGCTTTAATAAAAAATTATAAAAGGTTATGGAAATCTTATCTTATGGTCAAACTGATTAAAGTGAAATAGATTTGTTTATAAGGTTTTATTTAAATTAGTTTTGATGTTAATAATACAGTAATGCAAAGATAAAATTTGGTTTTCTCTTTTAAACAAGCTTTTCATGTAATTTCAAGAGATAATGAAAGATTTGTGTTTACCTTTTAAATAATTTCAAAAACAATAAGGGAGAGAGTTTCAGTTGGCCTCATACTGTCTTTTCTAGGTCTTATTGTTTAAGAAAATGAATAGTCTCCTATATCAAAGACTAGAATTTTTGCTTTTTAAATCTTTGAATTTTCATTGTGGCTAAATGAATGACTTTACAGTGACCTGTGATCCTGTGTTGTGATATCAAATGTTTTAAAATCTTTGATATTTGACAAACTTTCCAAAATCAAAATTTCAAGTCCTAAATTCAGTCTTCTTTGATCAAGTAACTTTTTAGATATTAGGGCCCCTTAAGTCCAAGAGAGATATATTTGACCTATCTGGTATGTTGAAATCATACGGGAAACATTGTCAGATATGAAAATGTTTACCTTTCTTTGGGTTTTATTTATATATGTTATTGGTTGTATTCCAAAATTATATGACATTTCTATAATTCTGATATGTTTTAGCATATGTTATCTGTAATAATAATTATTATAATGTTTAATTGTTGTATGCCACAAAGGTAACCAAGTTTCCTTATCAACTGTGTCTTTGACCATGGCTGTCCTAAGACTTTTGTCATCCACAATGATTATGTTCCTTTGATCTTTCTCATAAGGTGGTTTATAATCAGCTCTGATAGGTGGTTTTCAATGTAGGTTTTTAATTACTTTGGAAATTGTGTCATTGGACTTAAAAAAAACAACTTCTTGTTCTCTTTTTAGGGAGCCTATGTGTTCATGAAGATTATTGACCCAGTATGAAGCAGAACAGGAAATAATTGCATGGATTGAACTAATAGAGAACTGAAATAATTTTTTAATGAGTTTTTTATTTCAAACATTGCTAATTATTTGTGTTTTGCTTTCCAGAGTCAAGAAAAAAAAATGTTTAAGCTATTTACAGCTTTTAACAATTGAGTAAAGTATGCTGTTATGAAATAAAAATTTGAAGCATATATCTTTCCCTCTTCCAGATTTCTCCAGAATTTGGAAACTATTTGTTGGTATTGATTTATATAGCAATATAAATATTTGCATAAGTTTAACAAGAATTTGTTTTCTTTTATGACAGGACATAATTGGAAAACTGGTTATTTTACCAAGGCTTTGACTAGAATGACATTTCAGATATGAGCAGACTGGAACTAAGAATTGGAATTGAGAATTGAAATTAAGATTGAGATCTATAAAGAACTGATTAAAGTCCCTGGAAAGGCTGGCCTGGTACCTTGTCAGCTCCTATACAGGGCTCCTGACCTGTGGCATATAAAGAATGTCACTCTCTGGCAGGCCTAGGAACCCCAAGTTATTTTGGGACCTCGAGAAGTGGGGAATTCACCCAATTCATACAGGTGTCTGCAGGATCAGATAAATCCTTGGCTAGGTTCAAGTGGCCTTTGAAAGGTCTAATCTGAGATTCCCTATGGAAAAAGTTCCAGCAAAGTCAGTTTAAAGAGAGTCTGTTTAACAGAGTACTACATGTTCTCACTCATAAGTGGACCCTGAACATTTACCATAATACTATATGAAAGGGATTGGCAGTAGTGGGACACTACTGGGGGAGGGAAGGGGGGGAACACAACATCAGTAAGGGTATCTGATCTCAAACCAGGCGAAGTGGGGACCAAAGGAAAGTCCACACATTACCTGTATAATGTCCACTTGTATACCTAATCCTGAATTGTGCCCCACGTCTTTAAAATAAAATATATAAAAATAAATTAATTAAAATAAAATAAGAGTCTGCAAATAGTTATTCTTGTAGCACTTTATGCAAATAGTCAAGATACTTATAGTAAGACTAAAATTATTTTGCAAATAAATGGGTCCTACTATGATTTGTCTTTGTAAAAGATGAAAGACTGGACAGAGCAAATATTGTTTCAAAAGAAACTATAGTACACTTGTTATCTGGATTGTCTTGTTCATTATTTTTGGGTTTTTATTATTTTCTACAATTAGGAGCGCTTCCTGAATTATTTCCTGATTATAAGTCTCCAAACTAACGTTTTCAATTTTTCTTCAGTTTTTCTGATTTGGAATTACTAGAAATTAAAGCTGCCTTTTTTTTTTTTCTTTTCTTTATTTTAATTGATTGATTGATTGATTTAGTCTGGATCTGATTCTGTTCAGGCAGGCTGGAATGCAGTGGCACAATCACAGCTACTGCAGTCTCAACCTGTGAATCTCAGGTGATCCTTTCGCCTCAGTCTTCCAGATGGCTGGAACTAAAGGCGTGTACCATCCATGCCCAGCGAAAGGACGAAGATGGAGTTGATATACCCAATGAGCAGCCGTTTTAACACTGCCTAGTTCTGGCATGTTTTTCTAGCAGTTCTCTTTAATTTACCCTGTAACCACTAGCCAAGAACAGA
>CAUYQG010072303.1:0-39796 GCA_963574415.1 Tarsius wallacei | reverse complement strand
CAAACCAGGTAAAGATCCAACAAAAAAAGTAAACTACAGGCCAATATCTCTTATGAACATAGATGCCAAAATCCTCAACGATTCTAGCAAATAGGATCCAAAAACACATCTCAAAATCATCCACCATGATCAAGTAGGCTTCATCCCCAGGATGCAGGGCTGGTTCAACATTTGCAAGACCATAAATGTCATTAAATACATCAATAGATGTAAAAACAAGAACCACATGATTATCTCATTAGATGCAGAAAAAGCTTTTGATAAAATCCAGCATCTCTTCTTGATAAAAACCCTCAAACACCTGGGTATAGAAGGAGCATACCTCAAAATTGTAAGCACCATCTACAATAAATCCACAGCCAGCATATTGCTAAATGAACAGAAATTGGAAACACTTCCCCTGAAAACTGGAACAAGACAAGGTTGCCCATTCCCAGCCCTCTTGTTCAACATTGTGTTGGAAGTCCTAGCTAGAGTTATTAGACAGGAGAAGGAAAACAAGGGTACCCAAATAGGAAAAGAGGAAGTTAAATTATCCCTCTTTGATGATGATATGATCTTATACCTCGAAAATCCAAGAGAATCTGTCAAAAACCTGATTTTACTGATAAAGGACTTTGGCAAAGTCTCAGGTACAAATAAAGACAGTTGCATTCTTATACACCAACAACAAGCAGGCAGAAAACCAAATAAAAAGCATAATCCCATTCGCAAGTTGGCGAGACCTCATCTCTACAATAAATAAAAAAATTAGCCGAGCGTGGTAGCGCACGCCTGTAGTTCCAGCTACTCGGAAGGCTGAGGCGGAAGGATCGCCGGAGCCCAGCAGATCGAGGCTGCGGTGGCTGGGAGCGGCCACTGCACTCCAGTCTGAACGATGGAGTGAGACTCCAACTCAAAAAAAAAAAAAAATTGTGTAGTTGTGTTCCTTTGATTAAACTAAAACTTAAGTAGTTGGAGTTTAAACTAATCAATTGACATTTCTATATCTCCTCTTCCTTATATGTAAAATGGGAATAATATCTTACGGTATTTTTGTGATTGCTGAATAAGCTTGTAGATGAAAATACTTTATAAACAATGAAGCTACATCCAAGCAGTATGAAAACATAAACAGGAGAACCATGCCGTTGTTTCAGTCTTCCCTAAAATCATAGATAGGAGCTATTAGGTCCTAACTCAACACAGGTCATTTGTATCACACACACATTCACAGCTAAAAACCTGGTTAATTAAAAATTGTGGTGAATAAGCCATTGCAATATTAGCCATTTATAAATTACACATTTTGAGTGAATTACAAGCACCTACCACTAAAGCCATCCTGAGCATGATCTAACCTCTTTTTAGAATTACAGAAGGCACTTCCAAGTCTTACTGTCTGGCAGAGTTGTTATTAGGAACACCAACGTGTTAAATATACCAAGCTGGACACTGAAGCCAGTTCATACAAAGCTGAAAAACTCAAATAACATCACATTTGACACCAAGAGCACCATCTAAAAGGGGCATGGATAACTTGAAGGATTTAGAGAAAAAAGACAAAACACTTAAAGCAATGTATAGTTCAAAATGGCAGTGCAGAAGCAAGCTGGCTTTACTCTCCCTCCCCACAGAAAGTCAAAAACAAATATAAAGCCTCAGCAATGTCTCAGAACTCAGATATAAGGAGACAGTTTCTAGGGTCACAGAGAAATTAAAAAAACAGAAACAAAAACAAAACCTCTGAGAAGATTGTAAAAGTATCAAACTATTTTTACAGGGCATCTGCCCAATCCGCCCAGCAGATGGAAAATTTCCAGTGCATGGAACATTTTCCCCTGGCTCATGGTTTCTACACTGGAAAAAACGAGATCAAGGTGGACAACCAGCCTTCCTAAGCCCTTGGTTTCTCTGGCAAGAGATCCATCCCAGCCTCAACCCACAGGAAGCATTGTGAGTGCCTAAAGGGAGAATTATCCCTGAGGTAAGCCAGAGGCAGAGAGGGGAGGCAGAATTTTCATGCCTAACCATGGGAAGTCTGCTCTGTAAGTAGACCAAAGAAGACACCAAGTCAGAATGGCTGTTCAGCAGTGTCATGGTGAAGGAAGTACTGACCCCATGTCCCCTGGGCACGAATCCCTAGCCAGCCTTCTCACACTGCCAGGATATCCCCTTTGGGACCTCCCTCATTAGAATGGGCAGCACTCCCACTGTTTACTAGAACCAAGAAAAACTCGGGCTAAAGTCACCATCTAGTGCTGAAAAGGAGGCAGCAACCCCTAGTGGGGAAAAAAGATTTAAAAAATCAGTTGGCAAATAACAAAGAATCTCTAAGCAAACACGTCCAATGAAAACCAAAACAAGCCAGACAGAGAAAACTGGAATAAATAACTAATCCTTCACTGCAAAGACACAAACGTACAACCACAGGAAGCAACAGCAAAAAAGGAACCATGACCTCCCCAAGGCAGGGAACCAGTGACTGAATCAAGTATTTAAAGCTTATAGTAACAGATCTAAAGGGAGAAATAGACTGCAATACAATTATAATAGGGGACTTTACCACCCCACTCTTCAGACAGAAAATCAACAAAGAAATATTGGAGTTAAACGACACACTAGACCAATTAGGCCTAACTGACATTTACAGAATACTTCACCCAACTGCTACAGAATACACACTATTTTCATCAGCACACAAAGCATACTCCAGAATAGTCCATATCTTAGTCCATAAAACAAGTCCCAACAAATTCAAAAGAGTAGAAATCACATCAAATATCTTTTCCAACTGCAATGGAATAAAACTAGAAATCGATAACAAGAGAAACCTCAGAAAATACAGAAACACATGGAAACTAAACAACATGCTCCTGAATGATGAAAAGGTCAGTGAAAAAATCAAGAGGAAAATTTAAAAATTTATTTAAACAAGGGGAAATAGAAATACAACATACAAAAATCTATGGGATTCAGCAAAAGCAATAAAAACTTACATTAAAAAACTAGAAAGACTTCAAATAGACAACAATGCACCTCAAATAACTAGAAAAGTAAAAGGACATGTAGCTAATATGTTATAGAAACTATTATTACTTACCCTGACTATACAGCAAATATGAATAAATGATTTGGATAAAACTGAGTGGTGAGTTACAAAGGTATTCATTGTATTCTCTAAAGTTTGCTGTATGCTTAAAATATTCCATAGTAAACAAGAAACCAGGATGTTCCATGCCTTTAAGCACGCTGAAAAATCTACTATGTGACATAGTTTAAAAGAAGGAAGCAAATGGGAAGGGAAAAGTGCATACAGGAAGCTTCTACTGTTTTTTTTTGATGCTGTTTCTTTAAAAACAAGTTGTTCTGAATGAGATCAGAGCAGAAATAAATAAAATTGACACTAAAAACGTTAACAAAACAAAAAGTTGGTCTTTTAAAAAGACAAATGAAATTGACAAACCTTTAGCTACACTAACTAAAAGAGAAGACCCAAATAAATAAAATCAGAAATAAAAAAGGAGGCATAACAATTGAGACCTCAGAAATACAAATAACCATTGCAAACTATACAAACAACTGTACTCCAATGAATTGGAAAATCTAGAAAATATGGATGAGTTCCTCAGTATATACAATCTACCAAGATTGAATCATGAGAAATAGAAAACCTTAAAGAAATGCACAGCATCTTAAATGTACTTCCCAGAATCCTCTACCAGTCCCACTTCTCTACAGGAAAGCTTCATGATCCAAAATATCTGGGAAACACTGTAGAGTTTCTTTCCAGAAACTCACAAGGCATGTTAGTATATTAGGGGTGCCGAGATGTCCTCAGAAAATGTCTCAGAAGAGACCCCAGAAAATAGACCAGTTTTACTTTGTTTAACAAGCCACGAATTCTTCCTGTTGTTACATTTCTCAAACATATTTGACCATTTTAGATTTAACATTTAGTTAAATCCCATTTGAGAAACACGCTTCAGGAAATTGTTTCAAAAGGGCTAGAAATTCATATGTACAAGGAAATACTGAGCTGGAAGTATAACTTTAAAGGTGAAAGCTAAAGACAGAAGAAAGGGCCTTCAAATATGCAAAAAGTCTTAGAAATATTTTAAAGATTCTTGCATCACTGAAAGAGTGAACACAAGGAAGTGGGGCTTAGATTTAAGTTAGACCAAAGAAAGACCTAGATAAGATGCCAGGTTGCTGCACCGGGAATGGGCTGCCTTAGAGCGGGGGCCTCCAACCCCCAGACTGGCACCAGTCTGTGGCCTGTTAGGAACCAGGCCACACAGCGGAAGGTGAGCAGCAGGTAAGTGAGCAAAGCTTCATCTGTATTTACAGCCTCTCCCCATCACTCTTGCATTACCACCCGAGCTCCATCTTCTGTCAGATTAGCTGAGGCATTAAATTCTTTCTTTTTTTTTTCTGAATTGGAGTCTCACTCTGTCACCCAGGCTGGGGTGCAGTGGCACGCTCACGGCCACTGCAGCCTCGACCTGCTGGGCTCAGGTGATCCTTCTGCCTCAGCCTTCCAAGTAGCTGGAACTACAGGTGTGTGCTACCACGCCTGGCTAAAGTTTTTTTTTTTCATTTCTTGTAGAGATGAGGTCTCGCCAAGTTATCCAGGTTGGTCTCAAACCCCTGGGCTCAGGCAATCCTCTTGCCCCAGCCTCCCAAAGTGCTGGGTTTACAGGCTTGAGCTACTGCGCTCGGCCTGCATTAGATTCTTATAGGAGTGCGCACCCTATTGTGAACTGTGCAGGCGAAGGAATCTAGGTTGTACACTCCTTATGAAAATCTAGTGCTTTTCATCTCTACAATAAATCAAAAAAATTAGCCAGGCGTGGTAGCGCGCACCTGTAGTTCCAGCTCCTTGAAAGGCTGAGGCAGAAGGATCGCCGGAGCCCAGCAGGTCGAGGCTGCGGTGGCCGGGAGTGTGCCACTGCACTCCAGTCAGAGAGCGACAGAGTGAGACTCTAACTCAAAAAAAAAAAAAAAAAAAAAAAGAAAAATCTAGTGCTTTATGAACTGAGGTGGAGCAGAGGTGATGATACTAGCACTGGGGAGCGACTGCAAATACAGATTAACTGTAGTAAGATTTGACTGCACAGAGACCATAATAAATCACTTTCTTGGAAATTCAAATCAAAACCCTATCAGTGAGTGGTGCTTGAACCATCCCAAAGCCATCTCCTCTCCCCTATCTGTGGAAAAATTTTCTTCCACACAACTGGTCCCTGATGCCAAAAAAGTTTGGGGACCGCTGCCTTAGAGGAGTGGAAAAAACAACTCCCTTAAAAAAACAACAACAACAACATCCCCCTCCGACATGTAGCTAATCAGTAACTAATTAGCCAAGAATGAATTTTTCTCACCCACTGTAATATAGAGTTCTTGCTGGGAAATTTCTTCTTGGCTAATTAGAAGCTCTCTGTCATGGTAACTTGAAGATAACAAGTTGAAGATGGGCAGAAGCACAATATGAACGTAGCCTGGCTCCCTGAGTCACTGTTTGGCAGAAAGCTGTCTGACCAGGTACATGAACATTATATAAATAAGAAATGAACTTCTCTTGTATTGAGGCACTGAGGTTTGGGGGTTGTTATAGCAGCTAATATTACTTACCCTAAATGGTTTTGGCAAAACTGAGTGGTGAGTACAAAGATACTTATTGTATTCTCTGAAGTTTGCTGTATGCTTAAAATATTCCATAATAAACAAGAAACCAGTATGTTCCATGCCTTTAGGCACCCTAAGAAATCTACTATGTGACATAGTTCAGAGGAAGGCGGCAAATGGGAAGGGGAACATGCATACAAGGGACTTCCACTGTTTTTTGGATGCTGTTTCTTTCAAAACAAGTTGTGCTGAGATGACTTAGCCACACATTAAGGAAAGACTACTTGCTCTATTAAGCAAGAAGAAATCACGTTCCTTAATGGGTCGGCTTTCTTCTCAGAAAGGATCAAGTTTCGGGAAACGTGTGGAGAATGTGTACCACTCTAGGGAGGCCCTGAACTTGCTCTGCAAGGAAGGGATCCCAAGGCAAGCAGGGGTGATGTCCGTGACATGCTCCGCATTGGGAAATACTCTGGGGGAGGTAGCAGATCTCCATTGTCCTGGAATCTTTTACTGTATCCTCTGAAGATGAGTAAATAGAAAAGGAATTTACCGTTTTTTCCTTCCTTTGGCAAATAACATTTCAAACCATGATAGTGGAAAAGTACTGTTTCTGAAAGGATTGTCTTTTAGAAAACTTTTATGTCATCTGCCCACATGGGGAAAGTATTCACAACGCCCGGTTTACTTTCGCCCTGATTGATTCACCTAAAGTCACAGGTACGAGAGCCAAATGTTCACAGGACATAAAACAGGGATTCTTTATCTCTTTGCTATTAAGTCCCTTCAAGAGGCGCTTTGTCCTAGAATGCGTTGTTTATTCTGAGCCCAGATCCACAAAATTTTAAGGACAGTATAAATTCCTTGAATGCCCTTAAGCCCCTTCTGTGGCCCAGAAATATGAATGGCTGTGAGGGAAGGGTTAGGATTGTCCCATCTAAAAGGGCATCAATGCCATGGACTACATCAGTTCCTCTGAGCTCACTGCTCATGCTGGTATGGTGTTCTGAGTACATTTTCCTTTCATATTGACACAGCACCCAGCCCCAGTGACCCCTTCCGGGAAGTAGAATGCTAAACTCTCAGAGCTTAAACTACCAGCCAAATGGCTTCCACTTCTGGCATTGGAGGCTGTTCTTCCATTTAGCAGATGCTGTCAGAGCACCTCTTGCTGCAAGGTCTAAGGTCGTGTGTTGCTGGGAGCACAGGGTTAAACAAGACAGTGGATCGGGAGAGTTGTAGCCTGATCTGCCAAGAAAGAGGTACTAATCTCCATGGCAGGAATTCCCGAGCACATTCTTTCAGGAGAGAGATGTCTGCATGTAGGAAGTGACATTTGAACTAGACCTTAGAGTAACAATGTACCTCTTCAGGAAAGGTCAAGGTTATTGGAAAATCAGCCAAGTGCTTACCATCGACTGGGAGTAATCAAATGCTATGCCCCACTCATAGTATGCTTTGTGTTTTTAACGGAATATTTTAAGCAAACAGAAAGATACACAGAAGTACATAATAATTTTTTTTGTGCCAACGATCCTCCTTTGTCAAATGGTAACATTACACAGTATTTGCTTTGGGCCTTAGTATCACATAGAAGCTTCCTGCATGGCCCTCCGTTTTGTGTTCTCTTTTCTCCCAGAGGTAATCACTCTCTTGGAAAGGGCTCTTGGTTTTCTGATCTGGAATCTGTATACTCTACTTTTACTTCTGATTTCTTCTCCGTGGCAGATGTGCTCATAGACTCTTAACACTTTCCCTGAGCCTTAAAAGTAGAGTCTCCACCCAGGACTTTGAGTGAAGGTAGTGCAATAACAAAGCCTCCTGTCCGTGTCTCCAACTCTAGGTTTTTCCAGAAACCAAGAGGGAGAGAAAAGAGAGAACTGGCTGTGATCTGTCCTCTGGCTCCTCCATTTGTGTACAAGATGACCTGGGCCTGAGGTGGACATTCCAAAAATGGCACCTCTGGGGAGATGAAGACCACCCTAGACCAACAGTCAGAAATTCTGGTTTCCAACCATAGCTCCTCCAGCTCCTAGCAATGAGACCGTGGCAGGACACTGAGCTTCACGGGGCCCTTTCCTTACACATAAAATGAAGACACCACACAACGCCCGGTTTACTTTCAGGTCTAGCAGGCTGAGTCTCTTTGGCTTCTGTATACCTCCTTGGCATCCTGAACTCACTTCTCTTAGGACATTTCACAACTATGTAATAATTATTGACTGACTTGCCTTCTCCACTGAATTGTGAACTTCTTGAGTGTAGGAACCATGTACCTGAAGCATCATAGATGCTCAATAAATACTGGGTGAATTGAACTGATCAAACATAAATATATTCGGATCTAATATACAGTGTTTATACACGTATATATCATATGATCTATAAAGCATACAACCAACACAAATTGGCATAAATGACTCTAGTAGCCCAACCCACCCCATCTCAGCATGAATGCTTATATTGCTGCACCTGGAAATGGTCCCATGATGATGACTGAGTCCTCAGCTTTCTAAGTTGGGATGTCTGGGGTCAAGTCCAGGGCCAACCGTTTACTTGTCATGGCAAATTAACATCTTTGTTTATCAGTTTCTCACCTGTAAATTAACTCAAATGAAAACAAGCTGCACCAGGGCAAGGATTTGGGTCTGTTTTATTCACTAAGCTAACAACATGCCTCTAATAGGACTGGGCCCATAGGAGGCACTCAATATACAATACAATTAGTGAATGGATGAATGGACACTAGCAGCCACCTCCTAGGGTTATCTCAGGGATTCTGCCGTTTAATGTGCATACAGGTGTTCAGTGTGAGGCTTGGCACAAAGCGGGCACAGGACACACTTATACATCTTTAAAATAATGATTTTAGTTAGTATTTCATGGCTCTGGGGAATGCCATCCTGTCAACCAGTCTTTATTCTGGTCTTATGGCCTCCAGGTTTCCCCACACTGAGGGCACCACGAGCTTGGCTTTGCCCACAGTGATGATCAATCTCAGAGCCCCTGACGGGCTTCTCTGGCCCTCCTGCCTTTGTGGGGTGCGGGTTTTTTGGCAACATGCTAACCAGACACAGACTCCAGGCAGGGGGAGTTGCCCTTGCACCCCTTCACCTTCATATCCTATAAAGGTTCTTGGCACACAAGTATCCGGCAAAATCCACACACTGGTTGAGAAATGCTAACAGCTGTGAAAAATTACATGAATGGAATTTTCTGACACTTTGGTCTGATGTCTGCGGGGAGCAAATGTCAAGCATGTTCCGGACTGAGGAGAACAACAGTAAAATGCTACTATGTGGGGGAATTCCACAAACGTGTAGAAACATCAGATGATATTCAAGAAAGGCTACGTAATTTTGCAATGTGGTTCCCCCAAACTCTTTAGTCTTGCTACCTTTAAGTACACCCTTAAGTCATCATTCTTTCAAATAACATTTGTAGTTTTACTTGATTTCAAAAGCTCGTTTTCTTTTTTTCATGATTATAAAAGTTCATTGTAAAACTCTGGAAAATACCAGAAGAATGATTAAGAGATACGGAAACTTCACCACCACCAGCTTTATCACTGCTGGCGAATCTCTTCCAGAACTTCATAATTTATAAATTACTTTAAAAAAGAAAGCAACTTGTGATCACATTGCAAAGAATTGAGCATAGTGTCTTTTCCATGTACATTGTATACATCTTAGCATATTATTAAATGCACTTCAAAATTTTGAATTTCTTTGTTTGTTGTAAAGTAAGGCATGCAAACAAAATGGCTAGATAGCATCAATGTACAATTAACAATAAGAGTAAAGAAAATAAAATGAACACCCAAGATTATGATTCTTACTGATAACTATGTAGCATTTAAACATGTGGGTATGCCAGAATTCAACCTTTCTCCTGTTAAATATTTAGAATCTAGGAATGTGCAAATCTCTGACGATATCTTTAGGGTGCATTTTTGGGAGTAAACTTACCTAGGCAAAGGAGAGGTAACGTTTCTAAATTTCAACTTTTAACTTTGATGTAATTGTAGATTTATGTGAGGTTGTAAAAAATAACACAGAGAGGCTGGGCATGGTGACTCGGGTCTGTAATCCCAGCACTTTGGAAAGTCGAGGCAGGAGAATCACTTGAACCCAGGAGTTCGAGATCAGCCTGGGCAGCATAGCAAGACCTCATCTCTACAAAGATATCAAAATTAGGCATGGTGGTACATGTCTATAATCCTAGCTACTCAGGCGGCTGAGGTGAAAGGATTGCTTGAGCACAGGAGGTCGAGGCTGCAGTAAGCTGTGATTATACCTGCACGCCAGTCTGGGTGACAGAGTGAGATTCTGACAGTAATAATAATAATAATAATCATAGTAATAATAATATAGAGCCATCCTCTCTAACACTTACCCAATTTTCTCCAATGGTAACATATTACAAAACTATGTTACAGCATCACAACCAGGATATTGATACAAATACAATCAAGATAGAAAACATTTCCATCTTCGACAGGATCCCTCATGTTATTCTTTTAAAGCCATAACTACATTCCTCCCATCTCCACCCTCCTCCCATCCTTAACTCTTGGCAACCACTAACCTGTTCACCATTTCTATAATTTTGCCATTTTGAGAATATTATATAAATGGAATCACATAGTATGTGATTGGGACTGGCTTTATTCACTCAGCATAATTCTCTGAAGATTCATCCAGGTTGTTGCCTGTGTCAATAGTCTGTTACAATTTATTGGGGAGGGTGGGTATACAAAGGCATGGATGCATCACTGTTTAAAAATTCACCAGTGGGAAAGATATTTGAGGTGTTTCCAGTTTTGACTATTACAAATAAAAGTGGCTGTAAACATCTGTGTACAGGATTTTGTGTGCATATAGTTTTCATTTCTCTGGGATAAATGCTCAGGAGTTGCTGGGTTGTATGGTTGTTGCATGCTTCATTTAAGAAACAGCCAAACTGTCTTCCCAAGTGACCATACCATTGTACATTCCTTCTAGCCACATACAAGAGATTCATTTCCTCCAAATTTCCCCCCAGCATTTGGTGTTGTCACTATTTTCCCCCAGCATTTGGTGTTCTCACTCTGTAGACATAGGGTAATATCTCATTGTGATTTTAATATGCATTTCCTAAGGGTTAGTTATATTGAACATCATTTCAAGGACTTATTTGCCATCTATGCATCTTCTTCAGTGAAATGTCTCTTCATGTCTTTTGCCCATCTTTTCATTGAATTGTTTAGATTTTTTTTTATGGTTGAGTTTTGAGAGGTTTTTTAAATCTAGTTCTTTGTTGGGTATATCGTTCAGAGATATTTACTTTCAGTTTGTAGCTTGTCTTTTCATCCTTTTAATGTGATCTTAAGGTCTATTTTTTTCTTCATTGTTCAGGTTGGGGAATTTCTATCATCCTGTCTTCCGGTTCACTGATTCTTTTTCTGTCTCCCTCCATCCTGTTGCTCAGTCGATCCACTGAGTATTTCATTTGTTTATTATACATTTTAGTTCTATAATTTCCATTTGGTTTTTCTTTATATCTTTTATTTCTTTGGTGACATAATTGCTCATTGAAGCATTTCTATCACGGCTACTTTAAAATCTTTGTCAGATAATAGTCACATCTCTAACACCATGTTATTGGCATATCTTGATTGTCTTTTCCATTCAGTTTAAGATCTTCCTGATACTTGGTATGATGAATGATTTACAAATAACTTAGACATTTTGGATGCTATGTTCTGAGACTGAATCCTACCCTGTTTTAGCAGGCTTACTCTGACTTTGCTCTAGCAGAGAGAGTGGCAGGGGAGCTACCTTCCTACTGCTGGGACTCCTTGATCCTTCTGGGTGAGTGTTGAGAGCGCCAGCTCTTTTTTGTCTCCACTGATACCTCTCTGCTAGAAGAGGCAGAAGAGCCTAGTTTCTGCTCCCTGTGTGATCTCCACAATTGGGGTAGCCTTGTTAATATTGGGCAGTGATGAAAATCCTGCCTCCCCACTAGACCTCCCCTGACATCAAGGGGCGAGTGAAAGACCCCTTGTTACTTATTTGTGGGAATGTGACTCCCAGCTTTCTCTGATCCTGCCCAAGTAGGGGGATTGGATGAGACTAGAAGTCTAGACTCCCCTTTGCGAAGAGGAATCTTTGCTGGCTTGGGTTTAGATGGGACTGTAGTTTTTTTCTGTTTGACTAGAGTAGGGTGACTGCTACTTAAAAGTTTTTTGTCTTGCTGGGTTGCCCTTTCCTGATCCTTTCTTGGACCTTTCTTAGGCCTCTGGTTAGAGAGAGCAGGGCTCTAGTAGAGCTTTGTTGTCTGTACCCTTTGTTGCTTTCAAGTTACTGGCATCTTCAGCTCCAAGTCTGGAATATATGAGGCAATAGGAAACTCACTACCATGTTTCTTCTTGGATCCTGAGGTTCCTGCTGGTCTTCCTTATTCTTGCTAATTTTCAGATTCTTTATTGTTTGTTTTATATATTACATCTAGGGCGTTTAGTTGTGCTTAGTAGCAGGAAGGGGGAAAGTATATACACTCCATCTTTCCAGAAGTGGGAATTCCCATTTATTTTAACACTGAAATATGACATGACCTGTTCTGAACATCAGGCTTTGTGGCATGATCAATGTGCCCATTGGGATGTGATAAATATTAGTCCTCATGATCTTCAAGGTGTTTTAGGGAGAGATAAAGGTGTGAAAGGTAAGAAACCTTGATAGGAGACACCCAATAAGTGCTTTCATACTGAATGAGCCAATGATGCACAAGTCTAAATCATTTTAAAAGCTCCAGATGAGCTTCTCATAGAAGTACAGAGGAACTTGATAAATGCAAAATGGCTTCAGAAAAATATGTGATGTTAGTGTCCCTTTCCATCTTCCCACTCCTCTGGGTGTGAGCCAAGTGCTTTCACTGGTTTCTAAAAATGCTCTACGGAAATGCAACAAGTACCTGAATTAACTAAGCACACAAAGACATTTACAACCTATATAGGCCAAAATGTCAGAATTCCAGTGCAGAAGACAACAGATGGAATGAGCACAAAAACGGGGAAGCAAAGTATCCTCCAGGGAGACCTTTTCCCCTCTCTACTTGTTCTGGCCCAAAATTACCCATTCCAACAGGCTTTATCACCCACTTTTGTTACGTTACCATCTGAGAAGTAAGAATTTAAATAACTCCCATGATAGCCAACTTAAGCTATGAGTAATGGAAACAAATCTTTTTCACCACCTTCCATCAGAAATTCTTTTCAAGGGCCCTTATAAACACTGTCATTTTTTTACAGCCCTAAATATTTGATCACTTGCTTGAGACTATACAAACCAGATCTTCATTTCACAAGACCTGTTCTCACGGGGATCCTAATTTCTGTAGGACTTCGGCCTGCAGGGCAACCTCGTAAGACCACACAGAGCTCTCTTCCAAAGGGCAAAAGCCAGAAGTGTTTAAAGAGGAAAAATTTCCTCGGAAGACTCATTACCATAACCCGGTTTTCAGCCTATTCCTAACCAAAAGAAACAGCCTGCAAAAATATGATCTTCTTTTTTTAATTAAGAAAAAGAAAGAGAGAGAGAGAGAGAGAGAGAGAGAGAGAGAGAAAACAAGCCCACATTCACTCCAACTGACTGCATCCTCTGTTGGGGAAGGCCAACGAATGTTGGGCTATGAAGTTTTGGAAGCCTGATCTACTTAAAATTTGAATTCACTGGGTATTACAAAGTTAAAAATCTCTGATCATTTATACTCCTTCTTGCCTGAGAGGAGGTAGAATTACAGGTAAGAATTCAAATTGAAAAAGCTGAAGGGAGAGCCTCTCCCTAATGATAAGGCAGGCTTCTGATATATCAGTAAATAACCCATGTCTGCTTTTACAGAGAGTAAGCTGGCCAAGAATATAGTTTAGTGGACAAACTAAATTTGAAAGCATAAGTAGACACAGCCTGGTGAATAAAGATTATATATTTATAACAAAGCTCTTTCAAAAGCATAGGCTGGATAAGAAACTATTTTAATATTTATATTTGCTATCTTTCAATCTCTTTAAATAAACTTGGCAAAGCCTCTTTGAATAACAGCATGAATAACCAAATTATGAATTACCCCAAAGCCAAGCCAAGAATTAGTTGCCTTTCTTTTTTCCCAGTTACATTTCACACAGCATTTCAGACTAGTGTTCACGGTGCCGTGTTGTAAATTACTGGTCTATGTGTCTGCTTCTCTCCTTCTCCTCCATTTCCCTGCACTCTGGGAATCCTTAAAGGCAAGATGAGTTGTAATTCATCTTTGGATTCAGAGGACGTAGCAGAGTATTCGAGTAAAACTCAGGAAACAAATAAATGGATGGGTGAATGAATGAATGAACCAAGAAAGAATAAATTAGCAGGCTTTGAGTAACATGCTGTTTGCTAGAAAGAAATTTTTAGATATGACAAAGATGGACATAAACCAAGATGTGGTTTTCCCGCAGAGAGGAAGGACTACAGCTGGAACAGGTGCCAATGCTTCTGCCTTATTTTCATATTGAAGCATGCAACCGAATATAAATGTGTAGAGCAGTACCATTCGTTTAATCAGGTAACAGATGCATGATAACTAATACCTTTTCCTTTTTTTTTTAACTTGGGTAAAATAAGTTACACCAGCACTATCTGCTAGAAACACGAGAGCCAGTCATGTATAAAATTTCAAGCATTTTAGAAGTTATTACAAATGTAAAAAGAAATGAAGAGTTCATTTTAATAAACTATTTCAAGTCAATAGATGCAAAGCATCACCATTTCAACATGTAGTCAATGTGAGAAATTATGTGTGAGATATTTTCATGCATTTTATTTATACGAAGTCTTTGTAACTCAATGTATATTTGATGGATGGATTCAAACAAGCTACATTTTAAGGGCTCAATAGATTGATGGGACTAGTGGCTACCATACTGGTCAGCAAAGGGTTGGAAAACAAATCTGTGCTCATTTGCAGCAACCACTTTTAGTTTGGGTATCTGGTGTCATTAATTTCCTCCACCCATCTCATGACTCTGATCTGAAAGGTTCGAGATGCTTCATTTCTTAAAAGTCACCCGAATCTTGTTTTGAAATGTAGAGGGGACAAATTCTGAATGGAAAAAGGAACAAGACAGATTTCACCTCCATTTCCCAGTTGAAGAAGTTGACATTCAAAGCCATGAGGTATCTACTGTCACACGGCTAGTAAGTCTTCAAACCAGAACTACATCACTCTGGTGTGCCTTGGCTTCTATCTCACCATCTCGCTTAGAAACCAGAACGCTTCCCAGCAGAGAAAAACAGCTTGTGTGAGAGTTCAGTAATGAAGAGAGAGAGAAAAAAAGAATCTCTTGTCTTAATATGCTTACCCAGCTCCTACACAAAAGTCCAAATGGCTCGCCGGGGTGAGGAAGAGGTTAGGTCTCAAAAGGAAGTTATTTCCTCAACTTGAAAGAGATACTTGGTTCTCTTCCAAAGGCAGGAGAACCTTTTAAACATAAATCAATTCCTCATTTTTAAGAATGGCCACGTAGCACATGTATGCTAGATTCAATGACACGTCTGAGAAAATGTCACCATCAAAGCCAAGCACAGCAACTCAGCCCCTCAAGCAGGATAAAATTTTATTGAAAGTCATAAATAACAGCTGTCTTTCCCTCTGTTTTCACTGGGTCTAACCTTATGTACTATTTCTTGTTTAAGTAAACATACAAAGCGTTTCTCCAGCAATCAGAAAACCAGTTCCTTTTTTTAAAATGGCTCTTCTCTTCCTGATTCTTACCTCTTATGCACCCCACTCTTTAGTGGGTTTAGTCATGTGAAAGTTTTAAATGTTGAGAAAACTCTCTCTCCATCCCTCCTCTTCTCTATTGCTGACACTACCTTCACCATTACCTCAATCCCACTCTCCCCTCCCCTAAGAAAAGAAGAAAAATGCAGTAAGTCCCCTACATACTAACAAATTCCATTCCGGGAGTGTGCTGGTAAGTCCAGTTTGTTTGTAAGTCCAACAGAGTTAGCCTAGGTACCCAACTAACACAATCAGCTAAACAGTGCTGACTATAATAGGTTTATAACACTTTTCACACAAATGATACATACAAAACAAACACAAAAACTAAAGAAAGCAACAACTTTTAGAGGATGCACGCACATGATAATGTATGCCAGACATGTGAACTAACTTACATGATTCGACGTGCAAACGCATGTTCACATCTTTGAAAGTTCACAACTTGAAGGTTTGTATGTAGGGAACTTACTGTAGGTCCAGAAAATGCAGTTAGCACTGCTAAGACGCAGAAGATGTGCATTTTATTACTTTCGTTTTAAACATGATTTGTGGTATTGGTGTGATAAATCTGAAGTTATTTTGTTTCCTGAAGGATAGAGCACATGAGTCAATATGTCGGTCTTCTTTAGAACTGTGAAGTTCTCCCAAGTTGTCACTATGGGAGAGAGAAATATGGTCTAGAATGAGGTGTTGTTAGGGAGGAACTGTGGTGTTGGATTGAAATTAGAGACTCGATTAAAATGTCTGTATGTATTTGTATGTGTGCCTATGTGTGTCTATATCTATTGTGCATGCACATATGTATATGTGAGTGCATGCTTATGTTTTTGTAGCTCCATCCTGCTGAGGGGTTCAGTTGCTGTACTCAGCTTTGATGGTAACATTTTCTCAGACATGGTATTGGATCCAGCACACATGCTCTTCATGGTCATTCTTAAAAATGAGGGATTGATTTATGTTTAAAAGATTCTTCTGCCTTTGGAAGGGAACCAAATATCTCTTTCAAGTTAGGGAAATTTGTGTGAACAGATGTCTTCAGTTCTCTTCGGTATACTCTCCTGTGCCACTTAACAATGGGGCCATGTTCTGAGAAATTTGTTATTAGGTGATTCAGTCCTTGAGCGAACATCCTAGAATGAACTTACACAAACCTTGAGGGTGTAGCTTACTACACACCTAGGCTGTGTTATAGCCTGCGTTCCTAGCCTACAAACCTGTACAGCATGTTACTGTACTAAAAATACTGTAAGCAATTGTAACACAGTGGTGTTTGTGTATCTAAACATACCTAAATATAGAAAAGATACAGTAAAATATAGACAAGGTACAGTCTAAATGATAAAGAAAACAGTTCACCTGTATACTTACCAGAGATGTAGCTTGGGGGACTGGAAATCGCTCCAGGCGAGCCAGTGAGTGGTGAGTGAATGTGAAGGCCTAGGACATGGCTATATCATACTGTAGACTTCATAAACACTGTGCACTGAGGCTACACTAAATCTGTAAAAAGAAATTTCCTTTTCTCGGTAATAAGTTAACCTTAGACTTTATAAGCACTATACAGTTAGGCTACATTATTTTCCCTTCTTCAATAATATAAATAAACCTTAGTTTATTGTAACCTTTTTACTTGATAAACTTTTTAATTTTTTAAAACTTTTTTACTCTTTTCGCAATGATACTTAGCTTAAACCCACAAACATTGCACATTTGTACACACATATTTTCTTTTTTATATACTCATCTTGTAAGTTTTTCCTACTTAAAAAAATGGTTTTTAACTTTTTAAACTGTTTGGTTAAAGACTAAGCCTGGGCATGGTGGCTCACGCATATAATCTCAACACTTTGGGAACCCAAGACAGGGGGATTGCTTGAGCCCAAAAGCTTAAGGCTGCAGTAAGCCAAGACTGCCAACGTACTCCAGCAGC
Organism: Tarsius wallacei; assembly: GCA_963574415.1. NCBI lineage: Eukaryota > Metazoa > Chordata > Mammalia > Primates > Tarsiidae > Tarsius > Tarsius wallacei. The sequence goes on along the minus strand of CAUYQG010072303.1, from coordinate 22,458 downwards.
CTGAGTGACAGCGTGTGATCCTGTCTCTAGAAAAGAATAACACTAAGACACAAGCACACACATTAACCTAGGCCTACACAGGATCAGGATCATCAATGTCACTGTTGTCCACCTCCACATCTTGTCCCACAAGAAGGTATTCAGGGGCAATAACATGCACGGAGCTGTCATCTCCTATGATAACAACGGTCTCCTTCTTGAATACCTTCTGAAGCACCTGCCTCAGGCTGTTTAGCGGTTAACTTTTTTTTTTTGAGTTGGAGTCTCACTCCATCACCCAGGCTGGAGTGCAGTGGCATGCTCACCGCCACCCCAGCGTCAACCTACTGGACTCAGATGATCCTTCTGTTTCAACCTTCCAAGTAGCTGGAACTACAGGGGCATGCTACCACGCCCACCTAATTTTCGATTTATTATAGAGACGATGTCTTGCCAAGTTGCCTGGGCTGGTCTTGAACCCGCAGGCTCAGGCAATCCTCTTGCCTCAGCCCCTCAAAGTGCTGGGATTACAGGCTTGAACCACTGCACCCGGCCAACTTTTTTTTTTTTTTTAATAAGTATATACTCTAAAATAACAATAAAAAGACTGGTACAGCAAATACATAAACCAGTATCATAGTAACTTATTATCATTAACAAGTGTTATGTGCTGTACACAACTGCATGTACTAGACTTCTACATGACTGTCAATGCAGCAGGGCTGCATATACCAGCATCATCACAAACACATGAGTAATGAGTGGCATTAAGATTAACCATGGCAGGCTGGGCTTGGTGGCTCAGCCTTTAATCCCGGCACTTTGGGAGGCCGAGGCAGGTGGATTGCCTGAGCCCGCAGGTTCGAGACCAGCCCTGGCAACTTGGCGAGAACCCTTCTCTGCAATAAACAAACAAACAAATTATCCAGGCGTGGTAGCACGCCTGTAGCTCCGGCTACTTGGAAGGCTGAGGCGGAAGGATCATCGGAGCCCAGCAGGTTGAGGCTGGGGTGGCCATGAGTGTGCCACTGCCCTCCAGCATGAGCAATGGAGTAAGACTCCAACTCAGAAAAAAAAAAAAGATTAACAATGGCTATGATGTCACTAGGCGATAGGAATTTTTCAGCTTATAATCTTATAGGGCCACTGCCATATATGTGAACCCAAACGTTCTTACGTGGCACAAGACTGCACGCATATACCTAGAGAGGAATTGTTGGGTCATGTGGAATGCTATGTTTTTCAGTGTAACTGCACAATTTGATATTCCTACTTGCATCAGTCAGGGTTTTTCAGTAAAGCAGAACCAATAGTGTGTGTGTGTGTGTGTGTGTGTGTGTGTGTATGTGTGTGTGTGTGTTTGTATACAGATACATATAAATATATAGATATATAAAGGAGGAGATTTGTTATAGGAATTGGCTCACACAGTTATAGAAAACAAGACATCCCATGATCATCCATCTGTGTGCTGGAGCCCAGAAAAACCAGTAGTGTAGTTAAGTCCAAGTCCAAAGGCCTGAAAATTGGGGGATCACTGGTGTAAGTCCTGGTCTAAGTCTAACAGCTTCTTGGTGCACTAATACCCAAGAGTAGAAGAATATGGATATCCCAATTCAAAAGAGAGAGTGAATTTGCCCCTCCTCCACTTTTTTATTTTATTTGGTTTCCCAGTGATGCCCAACCACATCGATGAAAGCAATCTTTTTTATTTACTCTATCAGTTCCAGTGTAAATCTCTTCCAGAGACACCCTTCCAGGCACATTCAGAAATAATATTTTACCAGCTATCTGGGCCTCCTTTAGTTCAGTTGAGTTGACACATAAAGTTAACCATCACACTACCAGCAACGTATGAGGCTTCTCTCACCAGTACTCCTGTCAAATGTTTAAATTGAATTATGAGATATCGAGAATACAAATCCTGATTTTGAGACATTCTATAAGATAACTGGCCCGGAGCCTTCAAAATGTCGATGACACTAGAGATAAAATTGGAAGGTAGGGAGAATGTCTTGATTTAAAGGGGAATAAAGAGAAATGACAACCAAATGCCCTGTAGGATGCTTAATTGGTTCCCGGATTAAAAAGATAAACTATAAAAGACATCCTGGGGGCACACAGAGACATTTTGAACATGCATTTTATACTGGATACTATCAAAGCTACAAAATAAACTTTCTTGGGTGTGATAATGGTATTGGGTGATGTAGAACAATGCCCCAGTTCAGAGGAGATACATGTTAAAATACTTAGGGTGACATGATGCCCACAGCTAACTGTGTGTCTGTGTCTGTGTGTGTGTGTGTGTGTGTGTGTGTGTGTGCAGGTGAGTGCATGCATGTGCAAACAGAGGAGAGGGAGAAAATATCCAAAAATATTAACATTTGGCTAAGGATGTAAGTGTGCATTGTGCTATTCTTTTACATTTTTTTAATATTGAGATTTTTAAAAAAGAATAGAGGGTAAAAATTATTTGAAGAAAACAGAAATTTTTTAAAAAATCCCCATCTAAAGAAAGCATAAATTGGCCAGGAATGGTGGCTCACACCTGTAATCCCAGCACTTAGGGAGGCCAAGGCAAGAGGATTGCTTAAGCCCAGGAGTTTGAGACCAGCCTAGGCAACATAGTGTACCTCAACTCTACAAAATCAAAAAATTTAGCTGGTGTAGTGGCGTGGGCCTGTAGTACCAGCTACTCGGGAGGCTGAGGTGACAGGATCACCTGAATCCAGGCGTTCAAGGCTGCAGTGAGCCATGATTGTGCCATTGTACTCCAGCTTGGGCGACAGAGTGAGACTCTGACTCAAAAAAGAAAGAAAGAAACCATGAATTAAAAAATAGAGAAAGCAGCACTTTGTGGACACCTCCATTTCTCTGTTATGATCTTAACTTCTGACAAGTTGATGTTAAAAACCTCAGACCCTCGATTTAAGACTCTTGAAGACATGAAACAGAAATTTATTGAGATTCTGTGCAGTTTCCCTCCTAACTTGCCTCAGGCACATGACTTAAGTTTGTTAGACTTCAAAGATCTGAATCATAAAAAGATCTGGGTTGGCCTAAAGATACTTGCAGTTCCCTTCAAACTCTGAAATCCTATGACTATCATCACACTTTCTGATCGAGATTCAGGATGCATCTCCCGTAGAATATATTTTGTTAAAAGTGGCACTTCAGGGCTTTTACTTCATAGAACTTTAGATGGAATAAGCACTCGATTTCAATATTAACCAAGAATCTTTAATCACATTTAACAGACAAGCCTGAACATAGTGGGAACATCCTGTGGTCCTTTATGCCAAAGCACACTGCCTTCAGATGGGTCCTGCTGCAGTTAGGTTTGGTTCTCAGTAAATGGCCTCTGGGCATCTCACCAAGGAGCAAGCCTCCATCCCTGACTCAAGATGCCCCTGGGACCGCCTAGAAGACAGAGATGGAATGTTCCCTTTGGCCCTTTCTATATCAGGTCCCTAGGATATAATTAGGAGGCAGCTCCCGGAACAGATGTGTGGGGAGTTTGGTTGGAAGGTATCCATGTAGAAAAGGGAGAGAGGAGTAAAGAGGCCTGTTGCCTGGAGATGTTTTGATTCTAAGATGATTTGATCAGTGATGAAGCAGCCCAGCCTTTGTGGGAGAGAAAGGGATGCTCTCAGAACCAGCTAAGTGAGAAAGGTGCCGGTCTCTCCATTTTAGAGCTGCCCAATAGAGTGGGTCTCAGGCCTCAAGGATACAGGGCACCACAATTTTCTTATCTCAAATAATAATAATAATAATAATAGCTATTTTTTTAAAGCAGGAGGAAGTAGAAGTTTAAAGAATTTTCCCAAGTTGACCATAATCTTACAAAATCCCAGAATGTTCTCATTTTATTGTTCTCCAATTCTAAGACAGGTCCTCCATTTCTTCTGTAGTTAAACTAAATTAAAGCTCCTAGTCAAGTTCCTTCATTTTACACATGAGAAAGCAGGTTCAGAAAGGGCCAGCAACTTGCCTAGGTCACACAGCTTATTAGCTACAAAGGCACAGTCGCAATTCCGGAGGTTCCCAAAGTTGCACAGAAAACAGGACAGCTGTGCTCCCTGTGGGTCCCTTGCTCCAGCTCTCCTGCAGTGTAAAGGCTCTGGGGATGAGCGACTGTTCCTCACTGAGAAGGAGAAGTTGGAGGAGCCATGTGTGTGTCTGTGCCTTTGGGGGAGACGTTAGAGACTACACACGCATCCCTCTTCTTCCTCCTCCTGTGTTTTTCCCATCTGAATTAAACCCAACTCATGAGCAGGTCTGGGAATCTGAACAGATTGGGGGTGAGGGGAGGTACACTTGTCACATAACCCAGGCAGAATGCCAAGGAGGCACAGGCCCCACACATCCTCAGAGCCCTCTGATCGTCAGAGACCTGTTTTCTAGCTTCGCTCCTTCTTCCTCCAAGTCCATCCTCATCTTCATTTCTGTGCTCTGTCAATAGAAAGCCCAGTCCCGTGGCCCCAAGGAGCTGCTGAGCTGACTAATGTTATTCACACTGAGGCTCGAAGTAAGAATAAAAATGAGTCTGGAACTTGCATTTTAAGAGTGCCGTCAACTGCAAGGACTCTCACTGGTACAAAATGTCACAGATGCTCCCCAAAGGCTCAGGGTAGATCCCCAACACATGTTTGACGTGTGAATGATGCAGCGCCTCTGTTGCTGTGTGCTCCATGTCTGTCAGCTGCCTCCCGGCCCCCTACCTTTGAGCCTCGCTAGATGCTTTCTCTCCAGAAGTAAATGGCTCAAGGGGACGGAGCAGCCCCTGCCTACTCACCCCCTACCGCCCACGTTACTTTCACAGTGTTTCCACACCCACACAAATGCAGACATAGAAGCACATACATGTGCACACACACAAAAAATCCAGAACACAAATATAGCATTTACTTAGTAAAAGTCTGTAATGACATAGTATGCCCGCTTCCTAGAATAATTTAATAATGTGGACTTGATGTCGCTGTTAAAGGAACTAGAGGAGTTTCAGTTCTTCTCAAAGTTACTACACATATTAATTTTTAAACTGCTAATATTTATTTTTAATTGAAACAAAGAATTTAGATTGTGTTTTTTTAATACAGTGAAGTAAAAAGAAGAAAACTAAAATGACAAATCTCTCTGCTGGGATAAACTCTATTCATATTTTTTTTTTTTTTGAGTTGGGGTCTCACGCTACTGCTCAGGCTGGAGTGCAGTGACATGATCATGGCTCGCCACAGCCTAGAACTACTATGTTCAACTGATCCTTCAGCCTCAGCCTCCCAAGTAGCTGGAACTACAGGTGTGCACCACCATGCCCAGCTATTTTTTTTTTTTTTTTTTTTGGTAGAGACCAGGTGTCACTATGTTGCCTAGGCTGATCTTGAACTCCTGGGTTTAAGCAATCCTCCCATCTCGGCCTCCCAAAGTGCTGGGACTGCAGGCATGAGCCTCCACACCTTGCTTCTATTCACATTTTTAAAAGTAAATTGGGTATAACAGAAATATTAACAGTGAAATTATCCCTCCCTACCGTACTCCATAGCCCTTCTCCCCAAAGGTAACCATTTTTACAATTTCTTGCTATTTCTTTAAAAATTAATATGTAAGTACATAACTATTTATCTATTCTTTTCTATTTTCAAAGCGACCTCACTATATTCATGCACACACACTTCTTTCTGCACTCACTATTTGCATGTCTTCTGTGTTTTAATACAACATATTCAGTTTTATATCATTTTTTAAAAAAATGTAAGCATTTGAACACACTCCAGCAGAAAGGAGTTCCATTTAGATCACTGTCAGAATATACTATCCAGGTTTTATTTAATTTTCACTGGCACTAGTTCAAAAGTCATTGTCATGCTTTGCTTGTTCCGATTAGAAAAATAAATTTAAAATAATCTCTGGCTTGTTTACTTCTCTCTTCCCAGGAAATTTTTTAAAATAATAAAATATTATCCATGCCACCCTTTCAAATCCATTGAAAGCTCTTCAATCTTCAGACTTCATCCAATGGGTGCACTAATCCTGCTGTTTCTCTTGGGTGGCATGACCCCTTTTGCAAATATTGAAGGCAGCACTGACAGTTGTGTAAGCCAATTGGATTCCAGACAGGGAGAAAGGGATTCACGAAAGTGACCAGACTGGGCTTGGTGGCTCAGCCTGTCATCCCAGCACTTTGTGAGGCCGAGGCGTGTGGACTGCCTGAGCCCGCGGGTTAGAGACCAGCCCGGGAAAATTGGCAAGACCTCGTCTCTACAATAAGTAAATAAATAAAAATCAGCCAGGCATGGTAGCGCGTGCCTGTAATTCCAGCTACTTGAAAGGCTGAAGCAGAAGGTTCGCTGGAGCCCTGCAGGTCAACGCTGGGGTGGCCGTGAGCGTGCCACTGCACTCTGGCCTGGGTGACAGAGTGAGACTCCAACTCAAAAATTAAAAAGTGGCCAAAGTGGCCAGAGGAGAGATTTTGAGACAGAGAATCCTCCATTCAACTCCTCTGGTGCTTTCGTGATCATGCCTTTCAATGATGACTTAGCACTGCACGTGGTCTTACCACCCACGAGAGGCACGAAGCACAGTGGTTAGCAACTCTGCTTGGGATGTCAGGCCACTTGGGCCCAGTTTCCAGCTCTGATACATGGTACTTGTGTGATCTTAAGGAAGTGAATAATTGCTTAAGATAAAAGGATATATTTCAATAAAGATTGGTAAAGAATGCCTGGCATAGATTCACACTCATTTTAGTGTCCAGAAGTAAATACAGTCCCCATCCTTAGGGAGCTAAGTGCTGGAAGAGACAGCTTGTGGTGAGTCTATGACACAGGGACCACACTCAGTACTTTCCATGTGGAGGAGCCTCAGTTGAATGACACTCCTGGCTTCTACCCCTTCTGTTCTTTTGTGCTGTTAGAGGCCTTTCAGCACAAATGATGATCTTATGGGTCAGTCTATCACATTCAGGGTTCAGGACTGAAAAGTCCTAACTCCAGTTATGAGCCATGCCCTCTAAGCTTCGATACCAACCACTATAAAACATTTTGCTCACCCAATACCTTGCTTCTTAGTCTTAATTCTCAATTACTTTAGAACTTGGTTGTTGAAGAAGATATTATCTATTGAGTCTCTCGTTTAGCCCATAAACAAGTAGTTGCTCCCTTCAGCACCATTTTTTTGGCCCTGTAGGATTTCAAAACAGCTGCCTGGCGAGTCAGCTTGAGCAGCATCATTGTCATGGACTTGACTTTCACAGAAAGAGTACACTTGCAGTTCACCAAACACACCCCATGAGCCAAGCAGAGCCAATCCCAACCTTCCCAACCTGGATGTAGTGCCCTATGACCACGCAAGGATTCTTGGTTATCCTGCAACTCAGAAGTGATATTTTCAATTGCCAAAAAAGAAAAACATGGCTACGTGGATCCCCTGATGCTGTTTGCCCAGTATCACAGTCTCAATGTCAAGGAGGCAAAACTATATCATTTGGGAAACCAGCGAAGCCATCCTCTGAGATGTGGACAAAGCCCTCAGACAGCTTTGGGGCTATATTACCTAGACACAGGGTTTTAATATCACTTGCTTCACAACTATTTATTGAGCCAAAAGGATGCAGAGATGAACAAGACATGATTCCCCATCAAATAACTCTTAGTCTGAAGAGGGAGAGATGAATAAAAAAATAATAATAATGTAATAATGAAAATGCCAGGCATCAAAGGTACACTGGAAAGAGTAACCCAAGGGAAGGTGGAAGGAGGAGTCTGCCAAAAAAGTCTCCTATGATATCAGATGCCTTATTTAAGATGATGACATGAAGTTAGTTATTTATGAGTGAAAAGGGAAGAGGTTTCAGGACATTCAAACAGATGGAGGCCACAAGGCAACAGGAAGACATGGGAGGAGCAGGAAAGCACAGTCCAGTGGGGAGAGGAGATGAGGCTGGACACTTTGTCATGAAAAGTGCAGAAAAGTCACCTGTGTGAACTCAAAACAACCAGATTTCTTTGCTCCAGAAATAGACTCTTCAGCGGAGACGGACTTTTGGCAAACTGGCTTGCACCCATGACAGGAAGCGTAGCTCCAAAGGTGGGGAATACAGGCGTGATCCTTGGCCTTCGTGGATCTTCTAGTCTAGTGGAGGATGAGAAAGACTTGACTAGGCGAAGAGAGTAGGGAAGCAAAGAGAAGTGCATGTGCAAAAGTGCTGGACTTGAAGACGTTGTGGATGCTGGAGCCAAAAGAAAGGAGGTCATTGTGGTTAGAGCTGAATGAGTACATGGCCGCATAGCATGGCTGGAAAGATACTGCTATCAGCAGCCATGGTGCTTGCAAAAAAAAAAAAAAAAGTCTGTAGACTCCAGTTATAGAGCGTTTTTTTTTAAATGCCAAAACTATGATGTAACAAATTGAGATTTCTTATGCCGTCCATCTAGAATTTTAAAAGCATTCATTCATTCATTTATACACCGCCTTTGTCTGAGAGATGGAAGAAATAGAGATGAATACAGCACTCCTCTCGAGGAGCTTAAGGATGAGCTCAAGCCGGGCTCGGTGGCTCAGCCTGTAATCCCGTGCCTTGGGAGGCTGAGGTGAGTGGATTGCCTGAGCCCGTGGGTTCGAGATCCGCCTGGGCAACTTGGCAAGACCTCATCTCTACAATAAATAATTAAAAAAAAAATTAGCCAGGCATGGTAGCACGCGCCTGTAGTTCCAGCTACTTGGAAGGCTGAGGCGGAAGGATCGCTGGAGCCCAGCAGGTCGAGGCTGCGGTGGCCGGGAGCGGCCAATGCACTCCAGTCTGGGTGACAATGAGACTCCAACTCAAAAAAAAAAAAATAGAATGAGCTCGGAGAGACAGTCACACAACAAAGCACTACTAGGGGAGCATGACCTGGAAGTAGAGTCACTGAGGACTTAGGGGCCTCCAGAAAACCTTCAATCAGAGGTCCCCTCTTCCAGAGAAACAGACCTTTAAATCCTTGAAGTCCCACAATACTAGACCAGTTGCTCGTTTTATCTCCTCTTGAGCCCAACCTTTAGAAATACTCTTAGCTTGTGCCATTCACTTAATTTGTAAAACAAATATTTATAAAGTGATTGCTATTGCTATGGATTAGGTCTTCATTTCCAAGTCTCCTAGGTGGAAATTCTTATTTGGCATGATCCGCTATTCATGTCAACATCTAGTGGCAGAGATACCATCCATCTGGGAGCAGGAAAGCAAAACTGCCATAGGCTGGCTTTCATAATCAAATCAAGGGAGGTCTTGACCTTTCATGGTGGTTAGGAATATGTCAAGTCATACCTTCGCTAACAGTGATAAGGGTCATCTCTGGCCAAACATAAAAAAATAAAAACAAACCACTGTCACAACAATAGTGACAATCTGTCTCTTGTAGATGGGAAAGTAAGGAGTAGGATTTTAAAGGACTGGCTCTTGGTTTTCCTCAACACAAAGCCCATTGTCTGGCTGGACTCAGATATGTGAATAGCCAGAGCCAGCCAAGTGCCTGGTGCAGTCTGGTCTTTCTCTGTCAGTGAGGGAGGTGGAGAAATCACAGAAATAGCATAGCTAGTGAGAGAAGAGTCTTTCTCCGACACTTCAACCTTGTCATTCCCAAGCTTAAAAGAAATCAAATGACCTGAAAGACATCACATGAATTCTGCCTCTTCTTTCCGCCATTCTGGGCCTGTGCCCTCTGGGAGGACCTTTCTGTTCACAGGCACTTTTCCTTTGGTGTGGAGATGTGTAAGGGTTGCAGGAGATGTGGATGCCCACCTCCACAGGGAGGGGACCATTCATTCACTCAAAAATCAGCATTAAGAAGGTATTATCAACAGGAAGAAGGTGAGGATACACCCGCAAACTATACACATTGTAGAACATGACTTATTCCCTGCAAGTTTGTGTCTTTCTGGTTTTCATCCTGGTACTTTTTAATGAGTCTGAAAAGAACTCCCAGGTTATATGAGGTCAAATAACCTATATTGATATTTATAACACTGTACTTGATGCAATGTCTTATTAACGAGGAAGCCCAATAAAAGAAGCTTTGATTTAAAAAGTAGCCTGTTTAGGACACAGAAGATTATGACTTTCTGCCTCTGAAGGTAGATTGCCTATATGTTTAAATTGTGTAACATTGCCTAGAGCCAATACAGCCCTCAAAGGAGAAGGGAAATAAAAATACCAAACGCTTTGGTGAGGTGCCCAAGGCTGTTGAGGATATAAATGATGGGGAAAAAATTCAATTGCATGCCAGCTGTTGTCCCATTTGAATACATGTGACCTTGGGAAGAAAGACTTTCTTGTTCGGGGTAATTACTAACATGGTGGAGGGCTCCACACACCAGCAAATCCAAATCATGATGACCATGATGATAAAAGCCGAAAGCAAAGAAAAGTCTCCACGCAACTCAACAGGGAAGACATCCCAGGTCAACACAAAACAGAGTTCAGAGCCTTGGGGAGAACCGGGGCAATGGCAACTGTGATACTCTCCCACACACCATCATTTAGCCACTTCCACTGCCTTCAATGTAAAAGGAAAGGAACTAACTTAGAGGCACCTAAAACCTTTTTACAATTAACCCCATCTTAACTATTCAAATGGCTAGAAGAGTAAAGGTAATTTAAATAAATAAAATAAAATTTAGAAAAGCCAGGCATCTTCCAATCCTTAATGAACAGTACACTCACACACAGAGGCAAATAACTTCCTAGCCAGATCCTATAAATGGCCAAGTTAAGCAAACGCGCCCATATCTTTACTTCTAATTACAGATAGAAAGTGCCAAAATATTTTAAAATTTGATTTAGAGAAAACACAAATGTGGAAGCTGTTTCGCATTAGTTTAGATCATTCTTAATTACCTGACAGAGTTTAGGAGTCAGAAATCAAGATAAAGTACACAGGATACAATGTCACAAAGCTCCCTGAACACATTTTAGCTTCTAAAAAGAAGTGTCAGCAAAAAAAAAGTAAGCTGCCCTGGCCTCTAGTGAACATGGTTTTTACTTTAAAGTTTGATTTGCTGGTAAACAAAAACAGAAAACAAAACCTTTTAAGAATTTGTTTCTGTTGGCTTATTTAATGTATTCCATTTCAAACACCTCCCCCCGCCCCACCACCATCTTTAATAAAAAAGCTTTTACAGAAAGTCAAATACTGCATTTTTGACTTATAAGTGGGAGCTAAATAATGTGTACACACAGGACATAGAGTGTGGAATAATAATCATTGGAGACTAGGAAGAGTGGAAGTCTGGGAGAAGGATGAAGGGTGAGAAATGCCTCAATGGGTACAATATACATTATTCGAGTGATGGTTACATTAAAAGCCCAGACTTCACCACTAAGCAATTTATCCATGTAACAGAACTTCACTTGTACCCCTTAAATTTGAACTAATTTTGAAAAAGCTTTTAATCCAGAGGAGTTGGTGTCTAGAATATTTTTCCTAGGAAAATATTGCAGAGCTTATTAACCAGTTAATAAGCAAACCTGCCTCTAAATTTAATAATACCAGGTGGACACCTGAATCCATTGACAGGACTCCAAAACAATCCCAAGGGAAAATTTTTCCTCTTGGCCCATGTTTAGGGCATTCATTGAAGGTACCTTCACTGGAAGTTGTTTCACATGTTCCCCCTTCATATTTCAGGACAGCAATAAAGTCGGACACAATGTGAGAGACTCAAGACAAATATTTCACATATGTTGGATGGATAACTAAATGTTCAAATAGACTGGTGGGTACATTAGTTTCTAGATGATTGCTTGTAACTTCGTGGGATTTCTCTTTTTCACTAGGTTCTTAAAAAGCATTTCTTTAGATGTGATAGAGTCATAACCAGTTTTAAGGTAGGAGAAGTACATAATATTTCAATGGTCAAATCAATCTTATTACTCATCATTGCCCCCAAACTTTCTCATTTCCCAGTTCAGACTTAAGGGCCAGTGGGTGGTCAGGTTTAGTTGTGATGACAATTAAGGAGAAAACTAGTTCTTTCCCATCCTATTCTTTACCATGATCCAAACTCTTACATTTTAATTTCTGGTTATAGCAATTTTCACACTAAAGTAAACATTGATTAATCAGAGAACTATTGCGATAAAAAGCTTCTGTCTTTTCTTGGTAGAGAATTTGTTGTTATTATGGTTGTTGTTGTGACACCAGGTAGAACTCCAAGTACTTGGTAAGGAGAAAAATGCATTATGTGTTTTTTAATAACCAACAGGACATGGGAAGCAGGGAATGAACTTAACATTTGCCAGAGAACCAGCAACCCTGGGCTACAGCCAAAGCCAGAATATTGGCCTCACAGTTCCCAAGGGTTCATGCAGAATCTAACTTTTCAAATTGGATTAGGAAGTGAGACAGAAACATATATTTAAACAGATGCTTTATAAATTAGAAAATAAGAGGGTCTTAAAATACTTTAGGCCCTGAGAAACTCTTCTATAAAAAAGCGACATAAGTTGACCATTTTAACTTAACTGTGCCTGATTTCCTCATATGAGTCTTCACTGCAGGACAGACCTAGAATGAGAATTTCCCCAAGTTCAAGATGCTTCAAACAGCAAAAAATATTAAGCTCTTCTGACCTCAGTGAAAGCATTAGGAATAAACATGAGTTATAAGCTAACTCTGACTTAGGAGACTTGCTGCTGAGCAAATGCCTTTGTCATATTTATTCAAGAAGTCATAAATACTAATATGTGTTCATAAAATACTCTTGAAAGACATTCATAAAAATTAAGGCTTATCAACAGAGTGAGCAAATACATATGAATCATATCTTTTAAAAAATATAAGCAAGTAAGATATAAGAAAATAATCTTCAAGGCTATATCTTAGTTGAAAAAACATGTTGGTTAAAAACCAAATACTGCACTAAATTTCTGATAAATTTCCATAATAAGCAGTCTGTCAAATAATAGGCAAAGATGTTCAACAACCTAGCTGATCAATGATCTCACTAACATTTAAAATAAAACCCTCTGCTGGGAAAACTGGTTGACCACATGCAGAAGATTGAAACAGGACCCCTACCTATCACCATACACAAAAATCAACTCTAAATGGATTAAATACCTAAATGTAAAACCTCAAACTATAAGAACCTTAGAAAATGCGGGAGACAGTCTTATGGAAATTGGAACTGACAACCAATTCCTGATCAAAATCCCAAGTGCCCATGCCATCAGAGATAAGATAGACAAGTGGGACCTCATCAAACTGACAAGCTTCTGCAAAGCCAAAGAAACAATAAAGAGAGCAGGGAGACAGCCCACAGACTGGGAAAAAATATTTGCCAACTCTGTGTCTGACAAGGGCCTAACATCTAGGATCTACAAAGAACTCAAACATGCTGAAAAGAAAAAACAGCCCATTACAAAGTGGGCAAAAGATATGAATAGACAGTTTACAAAAGAAGACATATGAGCAGCCAACAGATACATGAAAAAATGCTCAGCCTCACTAGTCATCAAAGAAATGCAAATTAAAACTACACTGAGATAGCACCTAACTCCAGTCAGAGTAGCCATCATCAATAACTCAAAAAATAACAGATGCTGGAGAGGATGTGGTGAAAAGGGAACACTTCTACACTGTTGGTGGGAGTGTAAACTAGTATAGCCTCTGTGGAAAACAGTGTGGCGATTCCTAAAAGTTCTAAAAATCGACCTTCCATATGACCATGCAATCCCCCTACTGGGAATACACCTGGAAGAACTCAAATCCCTCTGTAAAAAAGATACCTGCACACGTATGTTTATCGCAGCATTGTTCACAATAGCAAGAACATGGAACCAACCGTGCTGCCCATCAAAAGAGGACTGGATAAAAACAATGTGGTACATATACACAATGGAATATTACGCAGCCATAAAGAAGAACAAAATCTTGAACTTCACAGCAACCTGGATGGAATTAGAGTCTATAACACTGAGTGATTTTTCACAGAAACAATGAACTGAGTATCACATGTTCTTACTCATAAGTGGACCTTGAACAACTATCGCAATACTAGAAGAAAAGAATTGACAGTAGCGGGAAAATGCAGGGGCATGGAGCGGTGGGGAAGTGAGATCAGCAGTAGTGGGGAACAGCCTGGGGAAGGGGGGCAGACCTCATCAACAAGGGTACCTGCACAATGAATATTTGTATACCTAACTCTGAATTGTACCCCACAACTTTAAAATAAAATAAAATAAAACCCTCTAAAACAGGGATCCCCAAGCCCCAGGCCTCAGACTGGTACCAGTCCCTGACCTGTTAGGAACCAGGGTACACAGCAGGAGGTAAGAGGCAGGTGGGCAGAGCTCCTTCTGCTGTCAGATCGGCAGTAGCATTAGATTTTCATAGAAGTGCAAACCCTATTGTGAACCGTGCTTGTGAGGGATCTAGGTTGTATGCTCCTTAGGAGAATCTAATGCCTGATGATCTCCCGCCCCTACCCCCATGCTCCGTCGGTGGAAAAATTGTCTTCCACGAAACCGGTCCCTGACGCCAAAAAGGTTAGGGACCACTGCTCTAAAACAACTTTTAATTCTCTTCTTCTGCATACTTTTAAGAAAGTGTTCCCAGCTCTGGAAAAAAACAGATAATGGAAATAAGTGAGGGAAAGATTGCAACAATATGAAAATAAAAGCGAATTACGTTTTTGTTCATCACTGTGTTAACTAATTGTTTCAAGTTATGCCAGTACTTCGTGAAGAAGGTACATATAGCATGTTTCTTAAACTAATTGCTGACTGCTACTGAAACACTAATCATTTTTTAATTTTGTGATCCAAGCATGGTACTTTGTTATAGTTTCATGTTTGGAATCAAGACTAGCTCACACACAAACACAAAAATAAGAAATAAAAAAAGACTAGCTCACAGAGAAAATTATTAGAAATAATAATAGCCTACAGGAAAATAATAGCGAAAGAATGGATGAAAATGACACAAACAAATAATAGTGAAAACAGAGTCCATATTTGATTTTTGAACTTGCCCCAATAATAACCTGTGTTTCTTGAGCACCATATGACTTGCAAAGAACTTCCTTTTGCTCATGTTGGCTTATGCGGTAGACAGAGTATGTGTTGTCTGCATTTAACAGATGGAAAAATGGAAAAACAGAGAGAGTACGACTCCCCCAGGACCAGGGTCAGCAAACTGTAGCCCATGGACTAAATCTACTCATTTCCAGTAGTGTTTTCTGCACTACAATAGCAGAGCTGAGTGGCTGGGACAGAAAGCCAAAAATATGTACTCTCTAGCCCTTTATAGAAAAATTTTCTGACCCTTGCCCTATACCCAGGAAAGCCATGAGCAAAAGTCCAGACTTGTGGGATCCAATCCAGTGTTCTTTTCACTCAGTCTTCTGCCTGTCCTTAAGCCATCCCAACATGCGGTTCATCCCAGGCATCTTGTTTGGGGGTAAGAGAAAATTATGGAGCATGAATCTGCTTGAAGGAGAAAGAAGGAAGGCATTGAGAATGGAGCCAGATGTGGCAAATGAGAAGACAGGAGGTAAAATGGACTTGCTTCCTATTTTCACAGCTCATGGATGGAGATGAATCCTGCCCAAGGTGGCCCACACCCAGAGTCTCATCCATACCTGAGTTAGATAATGACATTTAGGACTTTTTGAGTTTGGGGTCTTAGACTTAACCCTGGAATGAGTTAGTCCTTTTAGGATTGCCAGATGGAGTGAATGTATTTTGCATGTAGAATGAACATGAACCTTGAAAAGCCAAAGGGCAGACTATTCTAGGTTGAATAGCATTTCCCCAAAATTCATGCCCACCTGAAACTATTTGAAAATAGGGCTTTGTTGATGTCATCAAGTTAAAATGAAGTCATATCAGATTAGGGTGGGCCCTAATTTGTTCTGAAAAGAAGAGGGAAACCTGGACACAGGCACAAAGAGGACAAGGTCATGTGAACAAACCACACAGGGGAGAATGTCATGTGAAGACAGACGGAGCTGGAGTGATACATCTACAAGCCAACGGTTATGAAGAATTTCCAGCAACCAACAGAAGCTAGAGGAGAAGCAGGGAACAGGTTCTCTCTCAGACCCTCCGACCGGAACCAATCAACCTTGCTTTTGGACTTTTAGCGCCCAGAACTGTGACGATAATGAATTTCTCTTGCACGTCACCCAGTTTGAAGTACTTTGTTGTGGGCAAATGGGGATGGCCTGTGAAAAAGAATTAAGATCAAAGGAAAAGGAGAAAGTGGTGGATGTCAAACCCCATCAAACCATGTTGTTTAAAATATAAACTGAGTCCCTCTAAGAGGCCGGGAGGGAAAACAAAACAAAAGCAAAAACCCAGAGAGAGGCCTTGATTACCAAGCCTGATTGGGTTTTACAAACATGTGTTGCCAAAGTAAGCAGAAGTGGCTTACACTTGAGCCATTTCTTCCCAGACAGGTCTATCTTCAAATACACCCCCGATTTCCAAGAGTTGTCCAGTCACCTCACAATGACTGGCTAACAAAACACATTTTACAACGGGGGAAAACAGAGGAACCAAAATCATCTCAAGGATGTTCCTGCCATGCCTCTTCTCTGAAATCATCTTAAATTCCACAAAAACCCTACTTTTAGAATACATTATGTAGGCCGAGTAAAAATTGTACACTTCCAAAAGGATAGTGTGTATACTCAAAAGTCATATATAAAAGAATCATCACGGTTACGTCTAGAGTCTCCCAATGGCTCAGTGTGCACCTCTCACGTTACTTGACACCAGATATACTATAGGCTATTTCACACCACTCCATGGTATTTAGAATAACACCGTTGAAGGTGGAAACTGGAATCAAGATGCGTTCCTTCATTTCTTTAAGACTGTAAGGAAACGAAGGTAAAGACATCAGTTTGCAGAGATCATGTAAAGGTAAGTATGCAATTTGGTGCATACTATGTCACCAAAAAGTAAAAAGGTAAATTGTTTGACTACTTTGAGACTCTGCTTATCATCTATATATGGAATGTGCATGAGTACAGGTGCCAGAAGTTCATGACAATGTCCTTGGGGATCCATAGTAAAGCTCATGTAATTGTGGCATTTTAGCAGCCAATATTTTTTTTAACAGATCCATGAAAGACTCATCTGACACAGAATTTTTCTCTTTATTGTCATGTCATGTAATTTGGTATCAATTTTTTTTTTACATCAAAGTCTTGCTCTTGTGCTCAGGTAAGAGTGTGGTGGCTCACCACAGCCTTGACCTCCTGGGCTCAGGAAATCCTTCTGCCTCAGCCTCCTGAGAAACTGGGACTACGGGTGTGTACCACCATGCCTGGCTAATTTTTTAATTTTTATTTTGTAGAGATAAGGTCTTGCTATGTTGCCCAGGCTTGTCTTGAACTCCTGGGCTCAAGCAATCCTCTCTCTTCAGTCTTCCAAAGTGCTGGGATTACAGGTATGAGCCTCCATGCCTGACCTGTTATCAATTATTTTACATGAACTCTTGTTTCTAATCTGGATGCTTAAAGAACTTAGACACAGTATTATTTTCTTAAGTATTTGCATTTTAATAGATGATATAAAATTGTATCTGCCTCATTATTTTCCCCTGGTTTTAAACAGATTTGTGTTTTAAATAATCTATGGTGATAGGAAAGTCAATGCCAAGTTGACTTTATGAGAGCACATTGCTTTCTGGGACATAAGCAATGCTCTCACGAGCTATCACCTAGTTCCCAAGAAGGGCCAGCTCCCAACATAAACAAAACCTACTGATTTCTCTGAGTAGTCTGCAATACATTAGTGAAAAATATTTCCTGAGGCTGGGAATTCTTGAAAAGCTGGCCATTGTAAACCCAGCATCCCATTGCTCCAATGAAGAAATTAACCAGGTCTCTTAGTGGAAAGAAAAAAATGCATGTCTTCCTTTTCTCAGTGCCTGAAAAAATAAGCAACTGAAATAATTGTCCAAACATCTGAATCCCTGCCCACTGGGTAGCCTCACACTACCACCCTGACAGAACTCCTGGTGGAATAAGACCACAGGGCTAACTAAACTCCTCAAACTCCTCTCGATCTCCACCCCACAGTTGGAGCCAAAGAGCTTCATCTGGCAGCTGACCAAAGCACTCAGCAAATCTTTTTGCTCAGAGACATATCCTTCCCAGAGTAGGCAGGCACACGTTCACAAACAGGGCAAGCACCCCTCAGCGCTTTACCTTATTCTGCTCACACACATACTGTATCCTTAGGGTGTCCATTGCTCTGATCATGGCTTGCATGGCGGTGAATATGTTTTGGTAAACCAGCTTCGTGAACCCCTTTCTGTCATCATCACTGTAACCAGACCCATGGATAATTCTCATTTGCTTGATAAAGGTGCTTTTGCCACTTTCACCAGTTCCTATGAGACAAAACAAGGAGAAAAACACAGTCAAAAAGAGCACATTGAGAAAGGAAGGACTTTCTAGCAGTATTAGTCCATATCAATTAATAGGTTTGTGGGATGGACTTGAAAGGGGTCTGCTGAATGCTCAGGCAGCTTGAGGCTACAGAGTGGTGTCATCCTAAGCCCTGGGCAAGCATCCTAAGTCCAGGGAAATACTAAGTCCTTGAAACAACAGGCAACTATGTCTGAGAGCCCTGAGCATTTGAGGGGTTGTCACTGCGAATATGGCGGTGATCACGATAGGGGTTGCTTCAGATGCAGAAAGGATTTGAGCAGCTGAAACACTTGGGGAAGAGAAAAAGCCTAATTAATCGGTCAATTCCTTCCTTTCAGATATAGGAGTATGCTTGATCCTTGCACAGTGAAGCACTGTTTTCCAGTTGTGTCTAGTGCCCATGCCTGTTTCTTGCTTTTCTTCATGACCCAATGTGTAGCTCAAGAGGTTCCCAAAACTCACAATGCAGCCAAGGGACATGTCCCAATATTTTTAAGCCATTCTTATTTTTCTTAAATGTGTATTGGATGTCCAGATATAACATATGCAAACTATGATGCCAAGACTTTACATTAAAATTAGGGTGAGATATTGTTTGAAAAGGTGACAGAGATTTATGTAATAGAATTAAAATATTGTCTAATATTTTCTGTAATAAAGGTAATTTATCATATGCGATCCCATTTGCCATGATATGTCCTATGCATGGCTCATTTCCAAATCTAAGTATTGATTTAAAAATGTTATTAGCAGTTCAGGATGATATGCCCTCAGCAGGGCAAAGTTTCAGCTGAAATAAAACTTTCTTCAAATGGAAATGAATGAGAAACTAGCTCAGAACTAAAACAACTTAAGAAAAGTTATACACGTTAAATAGATGTACCCTACCGCATGTAAATCATATCTCTATAAAGCTGATACAAAAAAGGTTACTTAACTCAGTATTCCTGTCATAAGAATACAAATTACATGAAAATCTTAATTAGGATAACATAATTAGTGGTTTTTGCCATACTGGTGGCAAAAATTATGAAATAAGAAAAATTTATTAATCATAAATATCTTTTTTATTATTCATCCACATCTTGGCCCAACAGAACACCTAGGCTGTGCAATTACAGTTATATTCAACTGTCTTTGATATTTTGCCGACTCTTAGTCATATAAAAAGCATAGTTGCTCACATCTTTTTATACATTTTAGTTACAGAAATATGTTTGTCGGGGTAGGAGGGTAGAACATATTGACAAGAGTTTGTTAGCTTGATTATAACCTGCAACCTTTTAACTTACAGGGCATGTGTAATATTAGGGCCCTGCAAATATTAGAATGGTGACTGTTGCAAGGGCCTGACTGAGATAAAACTTGTAGGAGTTGGTAAGATTCTTCTCAAAACACAAACCTGCTTTTCTGTCTTTCTCTCCTTCTTCAGCTCAGAACACTTAATGGCCTCCCACTCTGCTCAGGAAGAAAGACAAAACTCAAAGTGTGACCAAGCAGACCACCTTCACCAGCTTCTTCTCACAGAACACTTGCTTCCATTTTCTTTGTTCCAGCCACACCGGTTTCCTTCAGACCCTCCTTGTGACCTTTGCTGTTCCCTATTCCTAACATGGTCTCCCCGCTCCTGCTCACCTTTGCTGTGGGTCTTGCCTGGCCTCCCTGATGAGGCCAAGACCCGGTATGCTGGGTTCTTCCCTTCATAACACTTTTCCCAGCTGCATTTTGCCCGTTAATGTGACTCTCTGTTTAATAAGTGTTCCCCCAACCAGCCTGTACATTCCGTAAGGGGAGACGGGCTCTGCTTGCTTTTGCTCACATCGTCTCTCTTTAAGTATTTTTAAAAATTATTTTTAAAATTGTGGTGAAATATACATAATATGAATGCTACTATCTTAACTTAGGTATACAGTTCAGTAGTGTTAAGTACATTCAGACTGTGCAATCAATTGATTGATGGTTGTGCAATCAATCTCCAGAACTCTTTTCATCTTGCAAAATTGAAACTCAGTACCCATTAAATGATAACTCCTCATTCTTCCCTTCCCCCAGACCCTGGCAACCACTGTTCTTTCTGTTTCTATGTTTGACTAGTGGAATAATAGATTTGTTGTTTTGTGATTGGTTTGTTTCACTTAGCATAATGTTATAGCATGTGTCAGAATTCCCTTCCTTTTTAAGACTGAATAACATTCCAGGATTTTTGGAATATATAATAGTGATAAAGAATTCCTCCAGTCTCAACTACCTGGACTACCCACAACACGGGTAAATAGGACATGTCTACCCAGTGTGCTCTGTGGGTCAAGATGACATCAAACGTGGCATATAAACAACTACAAAACGTGGTTAGCAGGAGACTTATCCTGATTCTTTGCTACCCCTTCTGGGTTACCAACCCAGTCTCAGCAATGGCAAATGTTAGTATAGTCACAATATGCCAGGTACTCTATCCGAATTACCTCCTTTAATCCTCATAACCACTCTATGAAGTATGTACTATTATTATCTTCACTTTACAGATGAGAAACCTGAGACTCAGATGGGTTAAATAACTTCTATAAGCTCACACAGTTGGCAAAATAAAAAAACAAGATTACTCAGACAACTGGATTCCACTAACTGACTCTATTGTCAGAGAAGAAAGTCTGGGTCAAGACCAAAAGGACTTAGTTATACTGGTCTAAAGGGAATAAACCTTAAGTTCACAGACACACATTGAACCCTAAACCCCAGCCAATCCGCCATCTTGCAGACTCAGGCTGCTGGGGCACAAGGAAGAACTTCCATACAAAGCATTGCCTCACACACAGTATCACTGTTACCTCACTCCAACCTCCAGAGGCAGGAAAGGTAGGCACTGTCTTTCTACCTCAGAGATGAGGAAATTGGCTGTGAGTCAGGGTACAAGCCAAGGTTGGGTGCAAACACCAAGCTGGAGTTAGAAGTCAAGTTACCAATGCCTTGGCTTTCAAAGTTCACCACAAATATCACACATCCCGAAAGAATTTTCTTCCCCTTCATTCCACCAACAGTTAGGCTTGCTCTCTTTGAGCTTTCAAAGTGCCTGTGGCAACCCTAGTGGTAGCAGATCACCTAATTGTTTGTTTGTAGATATATCTCTCACTGCATCCTTGGTCCAGTAAAAGGTGGGGCCTGGGATTCACTCATTTGGGTATCATGGACAATGTGCCTACTGTGTAATTGGCACTCAAAGAATTGTTCAGTGAAGGAATGAATGGAACAAGCCTGAGAGGTCAGCAGTTTTCCTCCATAGGTCTTACATCCTCATATATAAGGATAACTGTAATGAGACCAGGCGCCCCTTGAAGCCACCATCTCATGATGACTCTTGGCTGCCCGGACTATGTAACAATGTGAGGACTTGAGGGAAGACCCTATATTCTCCAAGCTTGATCCAAATACCCAATTCAGATTAGATTTCTACTCCCTTAACAGCTTGGGGTCCCTGCATCTGCTCCTGACCATGACACTGCCACACCTCCTGTTTCACCCCTGCAGGGCTAAGCTCTGATCCAGTTCTAAATAATCCCAAGTAAACATTAGTATGACTATGTTTTACGTGCAATGAAGCTGATGTTAATACAGGGATTATGTAACTACCTCAAGACAAGTTGTGATTTTGGAATCACTCAAGATACAGTCCCAAATTCTACATTAAGATAGAGAAACTTTTTTTAGTAATAAGGGCCATTCACTTATAAAAGGCAAAAGCCAGTCCCACCGGTAGCCTCAGACACACAAATGTAAAATGCCACTGTTTTTTTGCTTTGGGACATGAAGTATTTAAAAAAAAAAATGTTAAAAAGTGATTTTAAAGATTCATAAAGGAGAAGATGTGGATGTATTCGATATATACCAATATTTTAAAAATATTATTTAGTTTTAAATTTAATTGTTCAAAGAATAAAAAACCAAATGTGGGGCAAAAGAGTGCAGGCTACAAATCATTCTACAAAAAAGATACCTGGGTACATATATTTATTGCAGCACTATTCACAATAGCAAAAACATGGAACCAACCATACTGCC
>CAUYQG010072301.1:0-14950 GCA_963574415.1 Tarsius wallacei | reverse complement strand
GAATGAGGTTAACAGAGTGAGGAGAATGGAGCAGATAGTGGGGGGAAGAGGAGGGTGGGGAGAGGGAAGAGTAAGAGGGGAAACATGAGTGTACCAACACATGGAGAAAGAAGCCTAAACTGAAACAGATCAAAAAATAGACCACAGCTACAGACTACCCAACTCCCAGACACTAAAAAACTAAAACATAGAATGATGCTAACATACAAGCAACCCAACCACCTTATTGCTGTGCTTTTCGTCTATGCAAGGATGTGGTTTACAGAGAGGAGAGAAGAGAAGAAAAGGAAGAACGAAATGGAAAAAAGAGAGAAAAAGAAAGAAAAAAAAGAAAAAGAAAACAAGAAAAGGAAAGAACAAATAAGTAAACAAAACAAACAAACAACCAAGCAGACAAAAAAAAAAAAAAACCCAGACGCAAAAAAAAAATTAAATAAAAAAAAACAAACAAAAAAACCAAAAGAAGAATACAAGTCTCACACAGACCCCTGGGAGGTCAGACACTGAGAAAACGAGAAGAAGAAAGAACAAATAAGCAAACAAAACAAACAAACAAACAACCAAACAGACAAAAAAAAAAACCCAGTAGGAATAGAATCAAGTCATTAAGCTACCAGAACCAATCAAGCACACTCTGAGACTTTTCGTTTAAGTCCAATGTCCTTTCAGCTCTGATTTCTAGCTGTCTTCTGAGGCTGGTGAGTTTGTTTACAGTTACAGCCAGTTGCCCCTGGCCTGACGTGAAGGGCAGTTCGGATCTGTGTTTTTTTTTGTTGTTGTTGCCCGATTCGGTGTTGTTACCTTGAGTCGCCAGCAGGTGGTGCTATCTCACTGCTCCGGATTGTCGCCCTTTATGGTCCTTTGTTTCAGCTGCTCCGCCCCAGCTGGGGAGCGAGCAGAGCGAAGGTAGCTTCGCAGAACCAAAGAAAAACTGGAGATAGTATTCTGCCTCAGGCCCACGGCCTGGCTGGATATCACAGTGGCAGTGGAGTCAGCCGCACTCTCAGCAGATCTTGCTTGGAGAAGCTTCAGAGTCTGAAGTCGTGGATCGCCTCAGGCACCGGAGGGGCGATCTGTAATTGCGCTACTGAGGTGGCAGCTGCAGCAGCAGCGATAGCTGCTCTGTCCGCAGCTTCAGGCTGTCCAGACTGGCGTGATGTCTTACCGCAGTGCCGGCCGAGTTCCGCGTGAACAGTGGGCTGCCAACGATGGGATCCACAGCCCCCGGAGAGATAGCTAGAGGCCCTCCGTGTTCTCCCCTGTGGAGCGTCTCACAGACCAGGCTGTCCCACCGTCATCTTCTCGAACCTACCAGGTAAACTTTTTCATTCTAAACTTGGAAGCCATGACTGTCTCAAGCTGAATATTCATAAAAAGTAAAGAATACAATTACCTTTTTAATTTTTTTCTCATGTAACATGTCTTTACTTAAAAAAAAAAAAAACATGATATGACCGCATATCCTCATCTTATTTAATTGAGGGCAGATGTCTGAAGTATATACTATTCAGTTTATCTCTTTTTCATGAGAATAAAAATATTTCCTCAACAGATACTTTTTCAAATACTTCAATTATGGAATGTATCTATGCTGATTTTGGCACAACTCTTTGTTTTTTCATTTATAATATCAAGGGAATTTTGTAAGTTGTCATATCATTTTGGCTACAGACATGATTTCATGGATTTGGAGGACGTTTATTTATTTTTTATTATTTTTATTTTTTACATTCTTTTTTAAAAAATGAAGTATGTAAGACCTCTGAAGAGAAACTGATAAGGATTACAGGGAGAATAACTACATAGTTATCTCAATTATAACTGCAACAATCTTTAGTCAAATAAGTATATACAGAGTCCAGGAGCAGAAACAGTAGAGTAACAGATTATGACCAAGTATGAATTATTCCAGGTATGCAATGAAATCTTATTGTTAGGATACCCATTTATTTATTCTTTTTAGTAGATCTAAGAATGAATTCCATAATTCCATAGTTGCTAAAAGGCTCTGACCAAAATTTCAATAACTATTCTTGATTAAAAAAAAAAAAACATTCAAAAGAGATGTTTATATTTTTTTTAAAAAACTTTTTTAATTTTAAGGATGTGGGGCACAATTCAGGGTTGGGTATATAAATATTCATTATGCAGGTACCCTTGTTGATGAAGTGTGCCCCTCCCCCGGCAGATTCCCACTACAGCCAGTCCTGCCTCCCCCACCCCCCCCGCAGTTGCTACTGCTAATCTTTTTCTTATAGTATTATGATAATTGTTCAAGGTCTGCTTATGAGTGAGAACATGTGACACTCAGTTCTTTGTTTCTGTGATAGATCGCTCAATATCATGGGCTCTAAGTTCACCAAGGCTGCTGTGAAGTTCATGATTTTGTCCTTCTTTATGACTGTGTAATATTCCATCATGTATATGTGCCACATTTTTAAAAAGTCCAGTCTGGGAGGACATTTATAATAGAGTTTTAGTCAGATCTTTTCCTAATGTTATACCTGGAATTAGAGCAAGAATACATTGCTTCTTCAGGGTCCACTACCTGCCTCAGCAGATGTGTCACTCCTGAATGTTCGCTGTCCTGTCACTGATAATGGCCAAGAGGGAGATTAACTTAAATAACTTTCAAGCCAAACCCTTGTTATGTTTTGTGGAACGTGTCCTATGAGGTGCATGGGGATAGTCTGGATACATTCACAAGGAGGGTTTATGAATTTCCCAGTAAATCTGGATCTTGAGCCATTATTTAAAAATAGGTCCTGATTTCTAAAAATCATTTGTATTCAACTTTGTATGACATATATTACATTCATGTGTGAGTGTGTGTGAGAGAGACAGAGAGAAAGAGAGAGAGAGAGAGATATCATTAACAACTTTGCTTAGTTTTTCTCTTAACGCTTAACAATTTATTTATTTATTTTAGAGGCTATTTATCAAAGGGAAAATTTTCTACATGTTTATGAATTGAAGAAAGGTGCATGTCCTGTGTCTAAAAAAGTATCTGTTAAATAGTACTCACTCGATCACTATTAGGCTAATGAATGAATAACTAGATCACTTTGGAAATGGGGCTATGGAAATAGTGAAACACTATTACGGAGAATGTATTTTTTAAAAAGATATTTATCCTCGTTATTTTCTAAATTTAATGTTCTTACTTTCTCCACTTTTGTTCTTATTTTAAAACTTTAAATAAACAGTCAATAAATGGCATGTTGCTTTTTTACAGATATGTAGATTTCACTTACAGAATGATTAGAGAAAATCACTTCGTATACTTAAACACTAGCGCCAATCATGGCAAGTATAATAATCAGTATAATAAGAAAGAGAGGAAAATTGTAAATACTCAGCATTATATGAAAGATGGGCAAAAAAGCTGGATTATCTGAGTAAACTTTAATGTTTGTCCTATTCCTTTCCTGGGCAGTTATCAGTACGATTCAGGGAAGAAAGGAGAAACATTTTAAGTGTTAAATTGTCTTTTTATTATTAAATTTTTTTAGAATAAGCAGGTCTGTGTGTATATTTGTTACGTGGGTATTCTGCATGATGGTGGGAATTGGGCGTCTAGTGAGAGCGTCACCCAAATATCGAATGTTGTATCCAATAGGTAATCTTTCAATTCTCACCCTCTTTTGGAGTGCCCAGTACCTATTATTTCCAGCTGAAAAGCACAACTTTATTTTTATTTTATTACTACAGTGTGTTGATTTCACAGATATAATCTCAACACATTTTGGTATACAAAGTAGATAATTGCCCGGAAATGGGCTTGTAAAAGTGTTGTTGCTCGATCATAAAATATTTTGTATCCAGTAATTTATTTTTCATTTTATTATTTTTTTATCTTTTTGAGTTGGAGTCTCTGTTGCCCAGGCTGGAGTGCAGTGGCACACTCATGACCGCTATAGCCTCAACCTGCTGGGCTCAGGCGATCCTTCCGCCTCAGTCTTCCAAGTAGCTGAAACTACAGGTGCATGCTACCACACCCAGCTTATTTTTTGATTTATTGTAGAGATGAGGTCTCACCAAGTTGCCCAGGCTGGTCTCGAACTCCTGAGCTCAGACAATTTTCTTGCCTTGGCCTCCCAAAGTGCTGGGATTACAGGCTTGAGCCACTGCGCCCGGGCTAGTAATTTAATTAAAAATGTTTACAGAATACCTATCAGGTTGCAGTTACTCTCCTTGGTGCTGAAGATACAATGGCCGATGGTGCTTGGAGTCTGGTACGGGACAAGTGAGTTCATAAGAAGTATTATTGTGGTAGTCAATAATGCTATGAAGAAAAATGATATAGGACAAAGAGAGATAATGATGAAAGGCATGATAGTTTCAGATGTGGTCATCTAGAAATTCCTCTGTGACACTTGAGCAGACAATTGAAGAAGCCAGACAAATGAAAAGGAAAGAACATCCTGTACAAAGCAAATGGTGCATTTAGGAACGTGTTTTGTGTTTTTGTGAATACCAATGTTCCTAGTTTCCCTAGCTTTCCCACTGTGGTCTAATTGGAAGTCAAAGAGTTTTTCAGCAACTATATGGCAGGAAATACTTTTAGGAAGTAATTGTTTTATTCTCTTTCTAGGTGGTGGCAGCTACTAGAAGACCTGCTTTAGGAATCAACAGGCTTTGTAAATCTGTGGTTTTTGCTGAAAATTCAGTCAATCTGGATGCTTTAAATTATAGACCGATAGTTCATTATGTAAAAACTTGCATATTGTATTGTTAAAATATGACTCTAACATAGTAAGAAAAAAGTTAACCTTTAGTTTAGAAACATTCTGCTATTCATGGTAATACACACTGGCATTCATTCATGTCTGACTGTCACTTTTAGCTATAGAATAGTTGAAAGCACATGAGTTTAGGATTTTGTGAATCCCTCTAGCCAGATGTGTGACCTTGAATGAGGTATCTGAGCTGTCTGATTCTCCTTTTCTACCTCCAGAATATGGGTGGTAATCAGTATTCCATGATGTTTGCAAGAATTAAATAAAGTAATTTGTAAGAAAGATACACATTGAAGGTGCTCAGTGTGCATTTCCTGTGCACAAGATTTTGTAGTCTGGAGTTAACTTGATACTTCCCTCTTCTTTGCTCCTGACACACAATCTGCTATCAAGCCCACTTCGTTACTCTCCTATAGTGGCATTTGCTTTTTAGCTTGCAGTTTTTGTAGCCACTATCTTCCGTTGTGCATGCTCCCAGCAGTTTCCCAGATGGTTGATTCTCCTTATTCAACTATGTCCTGCACGCAGCATCGTTTGACTTCATCTAGTTTTCCGACTCAGAAATATTTAATGAATATTCATTAAATATTTCTGCTGGCAGCATCAGATTTTGTTATGTCACCCAACATTCAAGTTTTTAGGACAAGTGTTCTCCAAACACTTTTTATTCTCCTCATAGGCCAGTATAACATCCTGGTAATTTCCCACCACTTTGCCTTCCCTGTCTGTTTTATTCCCACCCCTGCTGTTACACTGTGTATGAACTCTCCTCCTGTCTCATCATTGGGGCTCTGTTATTTAGGGCTCTGGAGCTGGGGTATTTGGATATTTGGGATGATGGACTTGGTAATCGAAACATGAGGGTTTGAGTCCTGGATCCTCTATTTTCTGGCTGTTTCACTATGGGCAATTTTCTTACATTCCTCATGCCATAGCACAATCTAATCTAAGTATATAATAATGAAATAAGTACATAAAAATGACAAATATCTTATTTTCAGCCCTGTCTTAGTCATAGTAAATTTCCTAAGCACTACATAGTTGGATATTAGTGTCAGTTAATTAATAGTTGGACATATGCACAACTTCCTTGCTCCAAACCCCTATAAAAGGCTCAATTCTTATAATATGATAGTAAATGCATTTAGAGAAGTTTCACACTGTGATTCTATGCTGTTTCCAGATGTCTGGTTGAGCTGGAAGACAAGGTCAAGACCTGA
Source organism: Tarsius wallacei (assembly GCA_963574415.1). Lineage (NCBI taxonomy): Eukaryota > Metazoa > Chordata > Mammalia > Primates > Tarsiidae > Tarsius > Tarsius wallacei. Next base: position 8,991 of record CAUYQG010072301.1, on the reverse strand, counting down.
TGGGAGATGTATATTTCTTTGAGATTCCATTGCCACAAATAGGAAAACTCATAAATCTAACACTCCCAAGCCAAGAGGACAGTCCCCTCTCAGTCTTACCTTGGTCCTGTGACTCATGCTGCTGGCTTCCAAGGGAGGTGACCCAGAGGCAAAGGTACCATGCAGGATGCAGTCTGAGGCTCAGTCTCCAACATTGGCCTGGCGGGAGTCAGGTCTGCTGTTCTACTTTTAGAAGTCTGTATAATTGGGACTTAGAATTCTGCTAAGGAGGAGAATAATTAGTTTTGTTTGTTTTCACTATTGGATATAGAATTTGGCTGGATGGGCATTGGGAATCCCCCTGGGTTACTGTTCTCATGTGATAGGCACTGTCCTATTGAAATAGGGACCGAGCGCTTAATTCACAGACACTGATACCAAAAGTACAAGCTATAAAAAGAAGAGGTTTATTAGCCAAGAGCTGGCTGGCAACCACTTGCCTGCTGGATATGCAGGTCCCACAGCAAGGACCCCCATTTGCTGTAGGGGCTTGCTTAACTGGGGCAAAATCACATTGAGACTTCCCAAGTGGGCCAAACCACAACATCCTGGAGGCCTAGGTACTTTTCAAGCAATGCTAGCAGGGTTCACAGAAGTGAAAAAGAAGCTGTTAAACAGTTTAACCTAGCCAGCAGGTGCTGTTGCCAGTTTCCAGGAAGGGAACTTTTTATCTATGCAAAGACTGAGTACATGCTTAATTGTGCAAAGGTTGAGTTTATGCTTAGCCTAATTTTTGACATTGTAGATGTCTTTTTAAGCCCCCTTCCACATTTTCAGTTTCTGAGAAAGAAACCTTTTACAGGCCAACTGTGTGAAAGGTCAGAATATATCCTGAACCTAACTGCTGCCATTTTATTTTCTAGTTGCTAAGCCTTTTACATTTTACACCAGGATCAGGTTCTTGCTCTTGACTCTGTCGCAGAAAAGAATTCAAAGAGGAGTCACAGAAACTATAGAGCTTTAATTTGAACTGAAAATATACTCTTGAAAGAGATGGTGTGAGAGATCTCCAAGAGGGAGATGCACTGGAAAGTAGAGAGTGCTTGCTTTTACCTAGTTTTTAAAATGTCTGTTTCATGTCAGTTTCAAGCCACAGGAAGTTGTGTCTGTTTCAAGTCAGCTACAACCAAGGGAAGGCTTGTCAGTTTCATGTCAGTTACAAGTCACAAGAAGTCTCTTAGCCTCTGGACCAATAATTTTTCATTCTTCCCTATGCCTAAGGTAGCTAGCCTGCCTCACATGTAGTAGTTCTTATCATGGCATGTGTGTCTGAGAGTCCCTCCTTCATTGCTTATGGATCCCATCTTGTTAGGCTTCAGCATAAGTGACTCCATTTTATTAACAACTTTCAGAAAAGCATCATTTGCCAATCCTTGTATCATTTGGATGATGGTGTAACTTGCGAATCCTTGTATCCTTTGGGTGAGGGTGTAACTTTATGTTTAATCCTAACTGCCCCACCTCTGAATGCATTTCAGGAGTCAGTTGTGGGCACCCTCGTTGGTTTATAGATATGCACATCTTAGTGCCTGAGAATGCTGGAGATCCAGATGTGGTATTTACATCTCTTTTACAGAATTATACTACATGATACAATTTTTCGATCATATTACATGACATGTACTTACAGCTCACACTTCACTGTTTGCATTGATGTTGTTTCCTAATGACCTACAGACACTCCTTCATGGCCATTGCATGATTCCTTCATTAGGTGATCACAGTGCAGAAAACTTTTTTCTCTAAGCAACTGAACTCTCCCAAGATGTCACTGTTTCCTGTGAGTTCCTTGTATCTTGTCCTTTCATCTCTCTTACTCCTGGCCCTGGCTGACTCTCACCTGACTCTGGCCTCGGCCTTCTGGGCTCACTGGCCACAGTTATGCTAACAGGAGGGCCAGCCTGATGAGCAACACCAATACTGTCTCCCAGGTTCCCTAACTTCAAACCCACATTCTGAGCAGTTGTTAATTGAGTAACTTTAATGACTGTTGGTGGATGATGTCCCTACTGTTTGGTGATTAAGAGTTAATGCTGAAGAGACAAACTTCATGTGGTGCTTAAATCAGAAACAGACAGTCATTTTTCATACTAAATGGAAGAATCAAACTCATCCGTTCAAAATTCAAGGGTGGACATGGAGGCACGGAGTATAGCAGAAGTGAGACTTTAATGGTGGTCTTGCAAGATCTGGTGTCTGGTAGGTAGGCACACCCGGGGCTGCTACAGCAAACAATTTATTCCCTAGCATGCACATCCCTCCCCCAGTTCCTCATTGGCTGAGTACTACAGGATGTACAATTTTTCTGGATGTTGCCTATGTTCCATTTTTTGTTTTCCTTATAGGGTTATCCCTGATTCCCTTCCCTGATTGAGTCTCTATTTTCTTAAGAATAGCATGTTGTTTTCTCATTGGCCCATTTCCATCTCTTGATTGTTTAGGAGCCTGCCAAGAGCTGGGGACTGAAGATTGCTTTATCCACCAGCCTGCTTAGACAGAACTTGAAAATGAAGCATCAAAATGTTTCTTACAAAGTCCCTCCTCTATTTCTTTATGAATTTCTGGTTCTGTTTTCATCTTAGATTCTTTTTAAATTGGCTTAACATTTGTAGACTTTCCTTTCCGTAATCTACTATAGTTTCATGAACATTAGATTGTTTTGCGGGTATGTCATGGGCATCTATTTGTTAATTGTGGTCTCTATGAGTCTCTGTGTTAAGCCCCGGACACAGGGAATAACACAACATTTCACTGCTGTTAAGATTCCTGACACAACTATAAGAGAGGTTAGGACCAAGATTACCATTCCCTTCCATTTCCCAAACCATCCTTCTAATCAGTTTGTGAATGGATCATCAATACCTGCATTGTCTGCTAATTTGTTAGCTAGGGTTGTTAGGCTCTGTAAGGCTTTGATGATAGTTTCATCAGGGGTGGTGTTATTTGGGATGAAAGTGCAGTTTTTCCCTCCTAACACGACACAAATTCCTCCTTTCTCTGCTAGGATCATGTCTAATGCAATTTGATTTTCCCATGCCATCTGGCTGGTGGCATCCTGTTGACTAGCTACCCCTTGGAGGGCATCCCTGGTGTAGTTAATAAACCTTTGCTGATTGTAGTATATATAGTTGATCCATTCCACACTTTTATTAATGTTGGACCACCAGAAGTGTAATGATTCAAATCTGGCAGCTACCTGATTTCTGGCCTTAAATTCACTAGGGACTACTCTTGGGACTCCTATTGAATCTATGTACACATTGGAGTCAAAAGATACTTCTAGAGCTCTTTGGTTTTGGTGATGGGCAGTTACCCTCAGCAGTTTGATGGAATGCCAAGGTGAATGGGATGGCCAGTTGGACAAGTGCACAAGTCCCAATTCAGTTGGATGGCAACAGGTTGCACAGTCCCTCTTTCCACAGTACCACCAAACATCTGCTCACGGGATGTGCAGGTTAGAGTAACTGTGACTCAACTCATTTAGGATATGGGTACAGGTCAACAGGTCTCTTATGGGCTTATTGAATTCTTCCCCTTGAGAGGCAAGAGGAGTAATTCATAGCCCCTACAGAGAAGGAGGGGATCACCATTGGGTCTGACCTCCACAATGCGGGAAAGAGCAATGACAAACTCTTACAGGTTTTATTTCCCCATACAACCTTGTCTTGATATAGAGCCATCATGCAACTTGTCCCTGCAAGGTCTATATCCCATCCAAGAGGAAATGGAACTACCTGCACCTGTGGCCACCCTGCAGCTCAAGCATAGCAATTGCTTTTGTTGAGCACATGCACAGAGAATTTAACCCATTTTACCCAGGCATTGACATCACCATATTCTGTCTCAATTTCAAGTGTCTGTCTTAAATCCTTGATTTCAATTATAGTTACCCTCTTGGGATCATTATTAGGAGGATTGTTATGTCCTCCAGGACTTGAGGTTGGTTTAGGTATCTCTGATGCATTATTATTAACTATCCTAAGGACTAGTTGTTCTAGAGAGTCTTTCCCTGTGACATCTGCTCCTAATCCATATACCTGAAATGCCACCCTTGGCTCTTGATCTAGGGCAATTGGGTTGTTAATACTTAAAAGTATAGGGTTGCATTTTAAGTTCTGACATACTTTTGGTGGAGTGTCATTAAAAAGATGTATTTTATTTTTTAAAGGTCTCCAGTTTGGGGTGACCATCCCAGGTTTACTGTCCATTCTTTTCACTGGGTGTTCCACCAGACATCATCCCAGCTGAGGTAGGGACTGGCATTACTGTAGCCAGTGCCTGTTCCCGGCAAAGGTATTTTTCTGTTTGTGACAATTGTCTCTGATTTTCTAAATCCCCACAGGGTAGAACGTGACATGCCTCAAGCCAAATGGTTTTGGATGTTAGAGTTTTTGTTATATTTATCATTAGCTTGATTGGGTATACCTTCCAGCCTGTTCATGATTATATATCCTATCCATGTTAAATACCAAATTTGAACCCGGCCCATGTTTCTTATGGAACTTTCCTTAGAGTGACCTTAAGAATTTTCCAGGGGACCTAGATAGTTCCCATTGGTCTTTGGCTTCTTCTTGAGTCATTGGTTCCTTAACTCGGGTATAGTGAGTCTACCCTTTTTTGGCCATTTGCACAGCAGTCTCAGTAGTCAGGAATACTTGATAGGGACCTTTGCAGCTTGGCTGGGGTTTGTCTTTCTTCCAGGTGTTTATAAGGATGAAGTTGCCAGAGCGGAAGGAATGAACAGTGAACTTGAGAGGTGGGGCCTGGGCAAGAAGTCCTTTTAACCAAAGGGATGATAAAGTGGAAGATATGGCCAGTATATAGGTTTTTAGAAAGTGGTCCTTAATTTCCATAATGGGAAGGTCTGTAGTTCTGCCCAGGTATGGGAGTCCATACAGTAATTCATAAAGAGACAAGTCCACATCTTTTCGTGGGACTGTCCTAATTCTGAGAAGTGCAATTGGAAGGCACTTCACCCTGGGTAATTTAGTTTTCATTAATTTAGTAATATGCTTTTTGAGGGTCTGATTCATCCTTTCTTCTGTCCTTAAGGAAGGAGGGTGCCACGGGGTGTGGTAACCCCTGTAAACTTACCATTACCCTCTTCAATACCTGTGATATAAAATGACTTCCATTATCTGACTCTACATGTTCCACTAGTTTGAATCGAGGAATAATTTGTTTTAGAATTATTTTGATTACAGACCCTGTAGTGGCAATTATGAGGGGGAAGTCCTCCACCCAACCTGAGAACTGGCCCATTATCACTAATAAGTATCTGAATGTCCCTATTTTTGGTATTTCTGTGAAATCTACCTGAATGCTTTGGAACGTTCTCAGTTCTGGAGGCCTTCTTCCCACAGCTTGCTTTTGAATTACCTTTTTGTTTATCCCCTCACAGTTTATATAGCCTTTACATGCTTGCTTGGCAATGTATAGATGCCCACACATCTGTAAGTTTTTAATATGGCATCACACATGGCCTGAAGATCCCAGTGGCTCCCCCTGTGTAGCATGGTCATTAATTCTCTCATTATAGGCTTGCTAATCATTTCCCTCCCATCCAGGAGAAACCATTGTCTGTCCCCACTCCAAATAGCTCCCAACCTGTTTAGCTCCCCTTCTTCCTCTTAGTGAATTGAGGCTTTGGTATTACTTTGGGGATGCTAGGAATGAGACTCAAGATTTTAACCTCTTTTTCTAGAGCAGCTTGTTTTGCAACCTTGTCTGCCAGCCTGTTTCCTATGGTCTCCAAGGTGCTAACCTTTTAGTGACTATTTACATGTACTGCTGCTTTTTCAGTTGGGAGCAGGAGGCTTTTCAGGACCTCTTCGATTAGCTCCCCATGTGCTAATTTCTTTCCCTTGCTGTTGATGAGATCTTGTTCTGTCCAAATTTTCCCAAAGGCATGAACTACCCCAAAGGCATATGTGGAGTCAGTATAAATGGTACATTCCTGTTCTGCAAGGAAATTTGAGGCTTGGTTGAGGGTGTACAATTCACTGGTTTGTGCAGACCAATTGTTAGGCAGTTGACCCTTCTCACATATAGACTGTTGTTTCCCGTCAACAATTCACAGGTTTGTGCAAACCAATTGTTAGGCAGTTGACCCTTCTCACATATAGACTGTTCTTTCCCGTCAACAACTGAGATACAGAAAAAAATGAAGAGAGAGAGAGAGAGAGAGACAGGAACAGACAGAGAGGGAGACAGATGAGAGAGACACACACACAGAATGAGATACACACAGAGTAAGACAGACACAGAGAGAGACAGAGTGAGGCAGGGAGAGAGAGACCGATATAAAAAATGGAGCAAGAAACACAGAGGGAGACAGGGAAGAGAGACAGGGACAGACAGTGACAGAAAGGGAGGCAGTGGCAGAGAGAGAGAGAGAGACAGAAATAGAGACACACAGAGAATGAGACACACACACACACAGAGAGACACACAGAAAGAGACAGAGGCAGAGAGGTTTCTGTGTCTCTCTGCAATCTCCCAAACATGGTTACAGAATACAGCATGTACAAACTGGGGTTAACACAAGCTTCAAGTCAACTTCTCTATCCTAGAGAGTACCAAGCACAGGGCACAGTCATGGTTTTTGTTGTTCAAGAGTCTATATGATGAATTTTTTATAGTTAGTTCTCTGTGGAAGAAATGCGTTTAAGTCTTCCTTACGAAGAGCAAGGAAGGAGGAAATAGAGTGGGCATGAAAGAAAAACAGCTTTTTCTGTTTTGTTTTGTTTTTCCCTGGAAATTCCAGCTAATAGCTTTCCTTTTATTGCCCTGGAGGCATCAGTCAGGGGTCTTTCCTGGAGAGGAGAGCCAGTGAAGCTTAGAACTGTTTGAAGGCAGAAAAATAGGGCCCTAAAGGCATAGACATCAGCTGCCAACTCAGCTTCCAACTCAGGCTGAAGTGAAATGCTGATATCAAATCCCAGGCCCTTGACTCTTATTAGGGGAGGACAAACCATTGTGAGAACGAGTAAGAAAAATAACTAGGTTTATCTTTGGATTTACATCTATTTTGAAGAAGTTCTTAAATGAATGATTGGTTTTGGTGTTTAAGGTTTATGTTTACTTGTAGTCACATAAAGGGAAACTGCTTCTAGTTGCTTCAACTTAGGTATAGAACATAGCAGAGCAGGAATGAACAGAGAATTTTAAAAATTACAGTGGCAATTCACAATTATAAGTCTGAGTGGAGTGGAGTTGAGGCCATCTTCTTGGATCAGAGGGGAAGTCGTTACCTCCTCTGCAGACCTTTGCTTCCACCTGGGGGCAGTGTCTCCAAGGTGTGGGATCAGCCAACAAGAAGCCAAAACACCCACCTTTGAAGTCCTGAATACATTTCTGGAGTTGGTTGAGGGCTTCATGAAACTCTGTTCTTTAACTTCTACCCCTCACATATTTCCAGTCTACTTTTAGTGAAGATAGATGGCTAATGCAGTAAATTAATGTCTTCTAAAAACTTTGCTTAGTAAGCCATTTTGTCTCACCTCTACCTGCAGATGGTGTTTTTTGGCTACATGGTCTTCAGCATCCTCTTTGGCCTCCTGGCTGACAGATATGGCCGCTGGAAGGTAGGTCAGACCTCACAGTGCAATTTGGAATTTTCTTTTGTGGCAATGTCTTCTTTAGTGGGCATTTCCCTATTAATACCCAACAGAGAAAATGGATAATTTTTCTTCCCTGAGAGAACATTCCTAAATTCCAGGCTTGTCTTCTTGATTTTTTATCTTTTCCTGAGTTACCTGTTTCCATACCAGATCCCCCGAAGCCCAGGTATGGAGTTTAAGAAAAGGAGATGTATGTAGTACAGAGTTCTATGAAATCTCTACCAGGAAGGTGTATAGAAGCTGAGGAAAAAGCAAAAATGAATGAAGGCTGCTAAGAGGCTCCACTTGAAATTCTAAAGGTTGGGATTTAGAAGCAGCCATATGCTGGTTAGATATTCCTGCCATATTACTCTGAGGAAGGGGACAGTTTAATGTGGTGGGGTTGAGAGCCGAATATGCAGCTCTGGTGTCAGTGAGAGAATAAGTCTGTTCTTTCTTCCTTCATCAATACATCCATTTCTCCTAATGCTTTAATAAGGAGAAACAGGTAGGCCCCCTTTGCTCCCCAGAGCAGTCATATTTCTCTTGAATGTTTTTTCTCTCCTGTCACTAGTTAAGTTTTTTTGCAATCTTTTAAAAAGTGGTCTTGTTTTTTGCAATAAGAGAAGATGATTTTTGGTCATTTGGGGCTGTCTACCTCTTCTTAAAAGGTTGAGTCTGGCTAGTCAGTTGCTGGAGCTGCAAGCTCATGGCTTTAAAGGTCTTGCTTTTATCCTTCTTTTGGAGATTTTTAGAAAGCTAACTAGCCAGATTGACAAGATCATGAGTCTGGATGGTTGCCTGTTAATTTGTGTTTCTTAACTAAAATGACTAGATCTTCATCTACTCTACTAAGGAAGGCAAAGTTTAAGATGGTATAATTTTAAAGATCTTGACGGCTCACACTTGCTATACCAGAATATTGATTGAAGTTTTTTTCAGACCATTCAAAATAATCGAGGATGAGTTCATCTGGTCTTTGTCTACATTGTTGAATTTTATTCCAGTCAATGTTTTTTAGAAATATTTGTGATAGACTGGGCGTGGTAGCTCATGCCTATAATCCCAGCACTTTGGGAGGTCGAGGTGAGAGGATTGCCTGAGCCCAGGGGTTTGAGACCAGCCTGGGCAACTTGGAGAGACCTAGTCTCTACAATAAAAATAAAAAAAGTAGCTGGGCATGGTGGCACATGCCTGTAGTTCCAGCTACTTGGAAGGCTGAGGTGGAAGGCTAAAGTCTCAGCCCAGTAGGTTGAGGCTGTGGTGGCTGTGAGCGTGCTACTGCCCTCCAGCCTAGGCAACAGAGTGACTCCGAAAGAGAGAGAGAGAGAGAGAGAGAGAGAGAGAGAGA
>CAUYQG010072299.1:0-95502 GCA_963574415.1 Tarsius wallacei | reverse complement strand
AAAAAAAAAAAAAAAAAAAAAAAAAAAAAAAAAAAAAAAAAAAAAAAATAAAATGCCGCAGTTCCTGGAATACCCGAAACTCTCTTCTTTGCTTCCAACTTAAGTTTTCAGACCTTTGACACAGATAACCCTATGTACTCGATAACTGTTTCTGATGCTGTAACTAGGTGAAGGCAACAGTCTACTCACTTAAGGCACCTGCAATTGGTTGGGACTTTATCTTCTAGAAATTTGCTTTAAGACACAGCCTATGACGTGTGCAGGGTTAACAAACGGGATTTGTTTTTTCAGTGCATGCATAGGTTATTCACTCCTCTTTCAGTTATCCAGTAAGAATCTTCTGGAAGTAGACTGCCGGGGTTCAATCCTAGGTACATGCCAGGGTTCAATCCTTTACTACAGAGTGACCCTGGACACCAGGTGCGTCATCTGTAAAATGAGATAATGAAGGCACGTACAAGTTCTTTTCAGGATTAGCGAGTTAATACATGCAAAGTGCTTAGGACAATGTCTGGAATAATACTTGTTAGTCATTGTTTTATTATTTATGGGTAGATGGGGTCTACCCTGCAGGTGGGCCCAGTCTCACAGTATCACTGGAGCCCTGTGCTTAGAAGGCACCAGAGCTTGGAGTTTACTGTTCTGTGATTGTTGTCTGAAATTCTTGATGATTGTATCTGAGTGTATGTTCTGTGGGTTCAGTGGAGGGTATGTGGGACTGGGGAACTGGTGGGGTGAGCTGAGCTAATATGCAGTCCCTGGATGAGTACTCCACTGCTGTCTCTGTCATACCCTAGAGGTCTCTGCTCTCTTTCTGCAGTGACTGCTATTGTTCTCTGCCTCCGTTCAGGGCCTGGGTAAGGACTGATGATCCCTGGCATCTTGAGGTGGGGCATTAAGGCAATGGTCCTGCCCAGGGCTGGCAGGGCATTTGACAGTGACTGGGCAAGGGCCAGCTTCTTACCCACCTCCCATCCGGGTGCCTATTACATTCCAGTGTGGAGGGTGCAATACCTATCCAGAGTGGGCTGGGGCAATGGGCCTGTGGGAGGTGTGTTGGACTCGACTACCCCACTTCTGAATAGGGCACAGCTCGGTGGCTGGCAGGAGAAAAAGCCTGGTATCTGATGGGTCACTGTGTCCCAAGTCATGGGCGAGACCCCCAGGGGTCTGTGAAGTCCCTGCTCTATGTACCCCTGCTGGAAAGAGCACAGCCTTCAATAGCAAGTAAATACATCAATACAAGTCAAGAGAGAGACCTCGGAAGAAAGGGAACCACTTCATATTTTAGTAGCTTTCACGGCAAATTTTCTGGTTTTTGGAACGAGAGGACCCACATTTTCATTTCCACTGGGCCCTGCAAATTATGTAGTTGTCCTGCCTTCAAGGCTTACTTTCTTCCACAGAAAGCTTTACAACAGCTACTTGCATGAGGAATTATCACTGGGGAGTCACAGACAGCTGTTTATTAAATGATCTGAATACAGGCAATGGTAACTGAAAACATATGAATTTTAAAATGCATGACTCTAAGAATAATAAAGAAAAAAACCAGCAAAACTCATACTCGCTCAATATTTTCAATATCACAATTCTCTCTAATCCATCAGGGGCTGCCTCCTCCTCCCTGAATTCTCGTCTTCATCATGAGTGCTTTGGACAAAAGAATAAGCATTGAAAACAGACAATGTCAACAACAAGACAACATGAAAAGTCTCCTGTGGGAGGTTTTCTCTTACTTCCAACGGCCAAGTGGGTAGGTGTGCTTCTATCTGAGGAACTTCACAGTTATCTAAATATTTGAGTACTGTGTATGTTTATATCATGACATAAATATGGTGGGAGCTGCTGGCAATGGGGTTGTGTCTCAGAGTACCAGGCTGTTCTGGGAATTTGACAGGAATGAGGACAGCAAGGGACAGGGAGGATGTCATGAAGGTGAACTCACCAGCATCAGAACAGGGCAGGAGGAGCTACTGCCAGTTATTTAAATGATAAAGACTGAAAAACCAAGCCAGAAAGGCCCATAAAAATAAATCAGTAGGACCATGGAACCTACGGACTGTACACATTTGTAGTTTGGTCAACATTTTGGCTTTTTAATTTCAACACTTTTCTCAACTGAACCATTTTATCTGAGAAATGATTTGCTCATTTATGTTTTCTGATTGATTAATGTCCCCAGGGTCCTGCCAAATTTGAATCCGCTATCCCCAAAACTCCCTTCAACATGGCTTGCCACTGGCTCAGAAGTGTGCTGAACGAGAACAGTGAAGTCCAAGATCCAGCTGAGCAGTCGGGAAGCATCACCATGGGTTGAATGGAAAATCAGGAGTTGAATGCGCAGTTTTAGAAAGCAGGCTTTCATTTAAGAAAAAATGCCAAAACAGCCAACAATTCTAACAAACCCAAAGCAGTGTTGTGATGAGTACTAACGATACTCGTGGCTAGCACCTATGTGACAGTCCATAATCTTATAAGCTTCTGTTTCTTTTAATGGCAACAGGTTAATAGCCACAAGGAAAATCGTGCACGCCAAAATCAAAAGGAACCTACTGGCATCCAACTAGATTTACACACGCCGACACGTCAAAAGTCTTGAAACAGAAACTTCAGACCCTCCTCATGAATGCTGAAGGCAGCTCACTGACTTCACACTAGTTCACAAGTACATCTTTCCAGGGATGGCATTCAACCACACAATCAACAGAACTGGCAAGCAAAGCCTGAATATGTACTTGGCAGTGAAAGCCTTAAAGCAGAACAAAATATAAGTCCGTCTCCAAGGCTGCCAAGTTTCAGATAAGAATCCAAGACTCCAAATGCAGAATAGGGAGGAAGGCACACTCTGAATGGCAATTTTGACTGATGGACAGTGTGGGCAATCGGAGCCACAGCCTGCTCCTGTGTGGCGATCACACACTCCCTGGCCTGGCTTCGCAAGCTGGGCAAGAGAGCAAAGGAACACGATTTCATTCCATCTGGTCCTTGGCACTTACCTTCTTTTGCTTTATCTTGCAGTGCGAATCTGCTCAAGCCCCAGTGTCCTCTCCAACTTTCCTTCCTAGCTATGCTGCTTGTGTTTCTTAAGAGCAAGGATCCTGCACAGAGTGTCATACCTAGTACCAGTCACTGGTAGACATTTAAGAAGGGGTTTTCAATGCTCAGTTCTTCTGCTGAATAATCTTCATTGATTAGTTAGTACTCCTCTCAGTTAAGGCATACATGTTTCTGTAAGTTTTTTTTTTTAAACCAGAGGACTGAAAACATTCTAAAGTTTTACTATTCCTTACCAACTATTCCTTTGCTAAGCAACTGAAAGAGACTCATTCCTTTTATCTTTTTTTTCTTGGCCGGACTATACTACAAGGGTGCTGGACTGTACGCCTGCATCAGCGGGTTTCCACTTCAGTACAATTCAAGCAAAACAAGTTGAAAAAGTGCCAGACTATTTGGGGACTGGGTAGACAATAGTGACCCCTCATGATTCCATGAATAATGTAAACAGAGAACATATTGCTGAGGTCAAAGAGAAGGAAAAACAGTAAAAGCAATGGCCTAGAGAGAAAAGAGAGGTATAAGATTTTAGGAGGACAAGCAGCACTCGACATGGTGATCATACTGTTTGCACATTAAGTTCAGTATTTTAGTTTTTCAGAGGCAGGACTGTGTTACTTTTAAGTATTTGTCTCCTAGGTTCTGCAGTCACAGAACTGGCTGTGTGAGGAAATGTGCCTAACTCTTGTCTTCTACTTTATCGCCAGGTAATTATCCAATTACATGAATGAAAACAGGTCATGGAGTAGTCAATGCAACCTCACTTCATCAAAACTACATCAGAACTTTGGACAAAAATAACATACTCAAAAAGCAAAACCTTTTTTGTTAAAGGCCATTCTAGTGATTGTGTAGTGGTATCATTATGATTTTTTCTAACATTTTATTGTGAAAAATTTCAAACATATAAAACACTGAATTTTTAAAGAGAATACACATACACACATCACCTAGATTGTACAATTAACCTTTCTCTACACTTGCTTGACCACCTATCTAAATACATATCCATCCATCTATCTAATTCTGGGTGAATTTCAAAGTTACAGACATCAGTATAGTTTATTCCTAGTCACTTTAGCATGCATATGAGCTGAACCTTTGTAGTTCTTTCAGAAAAAACAGGTTTACTGAGATATAATTCATACACCATACGATTCACATTGTTGTTGTTCTTTACATCAAAAGTCTTAGTGGAGAAAACATGGAACATTTTTCTCTTCTGTCGTTATTATATGAGTCAGACAATACTTGTGGCTTTCAGTTCTTTTACTGGAAAATACATAGAGCTACATGTTTCAGAAAAATCAAAAATACAAATTTGGAACTCTGCCACTGCAGGCCACAAGGTCTAAATCCTTGAGATGACCACAGTTTTCAACCCATTCACAAGTACAGACTGTATTTTCTGCATATAACCACGTAGCACCACCCACTCCGCATGCTCTGCACACTGTGACCTAGCTGCTCCACTACCAAGTGGCAGGGCTTAATCTTTCTCCCTTTGGATCTATGTGGGCTTGTGACTGTCCCAGTCAATAGACTGTGGCAGATGTAATTGTGGCTGTGTCACTTTTGAGATGAGTCATAACAGCAACGTAGCACCTACCTTGTTGACTAGGACACTTGCTTTTGGAGTCTTATGCTGTCATCTAAGCAGTTCGGCTACCATGTAAGAAGAGGCTGCCATGCTGGGAGGAAGCCCAGGCTACATGGAAAGGCTACACACAGGTGCTCTGGAGGACAGCCCCAGCTGAGGCCGCAGCTGACGGCCAGCACTAACCCTCAGATGGTGAGGGAAGATGCTCCTTGTTGATTCTAATATTCGCCATTGTGTTTTTCCAGCTGAGGACCTAGGTATCACAGAACAGGGCAACCAAGGAGCATGGCTGCCGTGCCCTATCCAAATTCCTGGTCCACCAAAGCCTTGACTGTAATAAGATGATTGTTTTATATCACTACTTTGGGATGGCTTACTACACAGCAATACTAAGTGGAATAGTCTTCTCTAGACCTTACCCTGTAAAATAAACTCAAAAGCACCACTGTTTTTAAAAGAAATAAAATTTTTCTTTGGCAAATATATCTGCATATAGGAAATATCTTGCAGGCTATCACCTCAGATGGTTAATATTAAGTTCTATATTTTGGTAGGTAGACATTTTAAATAAAGTACTGTTCTAAGAATTTCATGATATTTGTCAGTTAGTTCCAGCTACTGGCTAGATAATAATGATACTTGCCTGTGTTAGAAAATAAATAAAGCCTAAACTAACATGCATGAAAAGGGGGTTTTAGTTGATTGCAAGCTTAATTTGAGGGAACTATGGATGTGGTTATAAAAAAAATGAGACTAAGAATTTCCTAGAACAAAAACAACAAAAAACTTATGTACCTAATCCTGAATTGTACCCCACATCTTTAAAAAATATTTTAAAAATTATAAAAAAAAACCACAACGAATATATTCTCAGGTCCACAAGTAAAAGCACTGTTCTAGTGCCATGGACTCCTTTGACCATGAACTCTTTGTTCAGAATAAGACTTTTAAAGGTATAAGATAAAACACACTGGATTACAAAAGAAACAAAAATGCATTGAAATATTATCAAATAATAAACTCTTTTTGGTATAATCATTTATCTGTGCATTTTAATTAGCCATTAAGTAGCAAGAACAGCAGTGGGCCTAATAACTACCAAAGGAGATGAACATAATACTTTGAGATACCTGCAAGAATTATTATCTTATACGAAAAATATCATAGTTGCTGCTAACGCTACTGTGGTTTGTTACTTGTATTCATAACTAGAAAATGCTACCTTTCACTGAGAAGATAGAGAAAGTAAACATGTGCTTTTCTCTTCACCCAAAAGTTCCTGGAACCCCTAAACTCTGTCCACTTCATCATGCACCCATGGTTCCACCGGCTTAAAGCATAGGTGCTCCACCCCCTAGTTACTCTGTTTCTTTTTGCTGCTGCCTAATTAATAAGTTGGGGAGAAAGTTTAGAATAAAAGGTACATGAGAGTCTAGCTTTAGTCAATTTTTTATATTCACGACTGTCCTTGATCTTCTTACCAGACGCTGAACTCTCATCCGTTACTCCAGGCCTAGTTCAAGTCCTACTTTCAAGGTGATGTGATCCACTAAGAGTTCTCTGTGCATCTGGAATCAGTTTACCCTCATTTTAGCACTTAATTAGCTTCTATTTCACCCACCATCGGTTTTGTGTCCTCACCTAATCAGGGGGGTCTACTATGTTGTGTTACCCAAAGCATACTGCCAGGTACGCTGCAGGCATCTGATACACCCCGAACTGAGGGTCTGCTATGTTGTGTTACCCAAAGCATACTGCCAGGTACGCTGCAGGCATCTGATACATCCTCCCTCGTACAACACTCATTCTGTTGGCTGCTCAGCTCTGTGAATCCCCCACATTGCTGTGTGAAATGGGGACTGCATGCATTCTTTTTTACTAACACCGTCAACTACAAAGGGTCATTGACAACGGACTACGCAAGGTGTTATCCTTGATACTGATAATAACACATATGTGGCACTTTTTATGTGCCAGATGCTCTTCTAAGCACTTTGCATACTCATTTAATCTTCTCACCAGCCCTACGATATAGGTATTATATTTATCTCTATTTTACAAATGAGGAAGCTGAGAGAAATTAGTGAAGAGACAGAATAGAGTGCATTTTTTTCCAGAGCGAGTGCGCTTAGTCACTACTCTGTACTGCTACTCATGATATTCATACAAAAAGAACTCCTTGTATGTATCTGTAACTTTATATGAAATCATTGCTTTGACAACTAGCTTTTCTCCTGCTGACCTCCTATATCCCTTAACTGTGTAATCATTAACTCAGCCCTTGTACTGCTTGAATTTTATTACAATAATAGCAGGTACCATTCACTGAGAGCTTGCTATGTGCTGAATTCTGGGCCGGGAGATGTAATGTATGGTTAATCTCTGTAACAACCCAATGAGGCAGGAAAGGAAACCTAGGCTCACATGTAAGTAAAAGATTTAAGTAGTAAAAGAGCCAGGGAGTCTAACTGAAAGCTGTCAGACACCTACATTCATGCTTTCAAAAGCTAAGTTATACTATTTCCCCATGTGTTTTTGCCTTATTTCTACAACTAGTTTATACATTCCTTGAAGGCAGGGATTATGTCTCATACTTGCTTACTGGTTCCATAATACTTTGAATGTCTTGATCTTAATACCGAAAAAAGTGTTTCTTAATTGATTGTCACAATTGACATTTCACAGAATTCAGCATACTACAGCGTGAACACATTGAGATCTCTCAGTGACTGTGTGTTGTGTCTTTTGGGAAGTCACCTAAATTTCTGTCGTTTCAGCTTTATCATTGAAAGGAAAATACAGCTAATTATAGGGGTGTTTAAAGATTAAAAATCAATAATATCTGTAAAGCATTTATTACAATGTCTGCCACATAGGATGTCATCAATTAATGTTAGCTTCTTAGTCTCTTCTTTGAAACAATTTTTTGGCCAGGTCTATAGTGACTGATTTCAGTATACAATTTTATAAAAATGCTTATATTTGGTTGCACAATTGCTGTAATTTGTAGTATTCAACTTAATTTCTCTTTCTTCTTATTCCCCAAATTCAACTAAAATGATAAGTATTAGCCTATTTCAAATCTGAGAAAGAATGTCCATCTAAGCCAATGACGGACATTCTTCTGTCTCTATGGTTATTCTTCTGTCAGAGTGGTTATTCAAGAGCAAATATGAAAGAAATGAATGGTAAGCAGAATAATGGTCCTCAAAAGATGCCCACATTGTAATCTCTGAAACCTGTAATATGTTACTTTATATGGCAAAGAAGAATTAAGATTAAAGATGGAATAAAGACTGCTAATCAGTTGACCTTGAAATAGGAAGGTTATCTTGGTTTATTTGAGTGGGTCCAATGTAATCACAAAGTCCTCAAAAGTGAAGGAGAGAGGCAGACCAGAGACAGCAACACAAGAACAACTCAGCCCAATGTTGCTGGCATTGAAGATGGAGGAAGAGGCCATGAGCCAAGGAATGCAGGCAGCCTCCTGAAGCTGGAAAAGATAAGGAAATGGATTCTGCCCTGGACTACAGAAGGAATACAGCTTGTAATACCAACTCTGTAAAACTAACTTTGGACTTCTGCCCTCCAGAACTGTAAGAAAATAAATCTGTATTGTTTAAGCCACTAAATTTGTGGTGATTTGTTATAGCAGGAACAGGAAACTAATACAGTATGCAAATAATATCACAAATTTGGAATTGTGTGAAAGCAAATAAGTTGTGGTTTTAAATAACTTTCAAGTGACCAAATGAATAGCAACATTGAGATTTCTCTGAATTGTACTGGGTACAGACGTCAAGTTAAATGAAATATAGTAGCCCTCATCATTACAGATTCTTTACTAACATTTATTTTTAACTAGCTGGGTTAGATACAAAAGTATTTTCGTTGTATTTTATATTTTAGTCACTAGAAATGTTCTTCTGTTTGTCCATATTATCAGAGCATTCTAAGGAAATAACTTTTTTTTTTTGAGTTGGAGTCTCTCCTTATGTTGCCCAGTGTGCAGTGGCACACTCATGGCTACTGCAGCCTCAACCTGCTGGGCTCAGGCAATCCTTCCACCTCAGCCTTCCAAGTAGCTGGAACCACAGGCACACACCACCATGCCCAGCTAATTTTTTGATTTATTCTAGAGATAAGGTCTTGCCAAATTGCCTCGGCTGGTCTCAGCTCTGAGCTCAGGCAATTCTCCTGCCTCCCCCTCCCAAAATGTGGGATTACAGGCATGAGCCACAAAGCCCAGCCCGGAAATAATTTTAATAATAACAGGAGGAATTTTTGTTGGGACATGAAGAAGACATTTTTGATTCGATCATTACAATGTCTAATCACCTTGACTGATTAGTACTGAAACATACTGCCTGGCTCCCAAATCCCTACATCTTAGGAAACTTAACTACTTTCACATCCACCAAGAAACTTTTGACTACACCCTACAGAGCCATCTCTTCCGCTATCATGGACTCTGTTCCTCCCAGCTCTCTCCTTGTGGTGTCTCCACTCTGTCTGGAGGTTTTCTCTGTGCATCCAACATGGGCTTACCTTCCCTAAGCATTTCTGGCACTTATATTTGTTGACTGTATTTTAGCTTCTGTTGCACATTATTCGCTACTATTTGCATGCCATTCATTATTATTTCGGGTTTGTATGTTCTGTTACCCTATTAGTGCCTTGATAATTGAAGATGGTTGATGGGTCCACAGGGGTCTGTTCTATTATTCTTTACTTTTGTATGGTTAAAATTTTCTATAATAAAAAGTTAAAAATAACTTGAAAAATTGGGGAGGTGCCCTTTTCTCTATAGAGCATTGTTTCAATTTCTCAGTTTCTCCTTCCTTAGTACTAAAAGGTTTGTTGAGTTGGCTTCCTCTAAAGTTATACCTCTTTTGGTTAAAGAGATGACATAAAATACAGATATGATACTACGCTCAAAGGGTAATGGCCTTAGCCGACATAATAGTAGTTAGTGTGTAATATTCAAGATAAAACTTGTGCTATTGCTCAGTAAAGAGAAGCACAAATAATTCAACCCATCAGTCAATTGTTTACATAATCTCTGTACTTTGAAACCTTTGCTTCAGTGTTATCGATACAGGTTCCTTGTTAGCATATTTCTGGTGAGAAATGATTGAGGCAGAAGGTTTTCATCAACATTTAATAAAGAAAGAGGTAAAATCATCATTAAAACCTACTACTGCTAGTTAATACCATAAAGTATTAACAACCCAAAATGTTAATTAATTTCTAATTCTCTATTCTATTATCTAGATTTCATGAAGGTTGATTGGACTTGATCCATCATTTTACGGAAAATTAATTATTTCAAATACACGCACCGCTTTATGCAACCTGCCTGATTTGCATTGAGGAAAATTCAGCAGAAGTAATTGAGGCACAAGCAAATACTGGCACTGACTGAACTCAATTTTCATTCCAAATTTCTGCAAAATCCCAAGGCACAACAATATCAGATGCAAGGGGGAAAACAAACAAAAGCTATGTGAAAAGGGAACATGAAGAGAGAATATTACAAGAATCAGAGAACAAAGGGATTGCAAAACTATTTTAGTGCCATAGATGAGCAGTGAGGGCTTCATTCAGGCAAGGTGGAATAAGATATCATATGGCATCCTGACAATTGATGTCTTCATTTAAATGTAAGAATTTACATTCTAATTAGAAAGAATTTACATCTTAATCAGAGGCAGCTGTATTATCTTGTTACTGTTTTTTTCAAAGGTAATGAACTAAAGTACTGCTGTGCTTTTTCAACCAGAAACTAAATAGACAGCATCCAGCGTTATTTTATAGCTTACCTGCTGTAAGCTGCTAATATTTTCAAAGATTAAATTCTAACTAAAATCTTTTAAAAATGAAAACTGTATTTGACATCACTAGAACAGTATGATAAAGACAGACACTTAAAGTCTTTAACCAAATCTCTTTCTAACTTGTAGTTTAAAAGTACTTATTTTATCAAGCTAATAGGAGCCTCTTATGATTTATTAACATAATATTGTTTTCATTTGGGAGGATGTAGAAAAGCAACTAACGCAGATATGTATTACACTCTGGAGAAGCCTGGCAGCTCTCAGACCCCCATTTGGTTGCAAGAGATCATTTACTAAATACAAAACTTCACCTTACTAAGACCATTTAAATGAATGCAAATTCTTTTTTATTTCTACAATATTTAACAAGGAAAGATATTTAACAAGGAAAGAGTATTGTTTGTATTTCATGTGATTTTGTTACTTGCACATTCATAACATTTACAAATGTAATGCTTCACAAATATACACAATTCTGGTGGTGTCCAGAATTGCCACAGTTAGTGAAATTAAAGAAAATAATACATTCTAATGTATACTGTTCTAGTCTAGGATGTTCACAATGATGGTAACTAGATCTAGGTATTGGTAGTAGTTGATATCTTTGCAAAATCAAGTCCATCATTCATACAAGAATCAGCATGAGCTCACTGACCCATGGTTTAGAAGAAATTGGGCTTGGCCTAAAAGAAATCAAGCAGAAGAAAATTACAAGTGTTAATAAAAATGTAAAATGCCACCTTTGTCCCTAGCACGATGCATCTTTAGGTTATTGATACTTATTTTCATCAGCTGCATCATTAATATGGAGTTGTAGTATGGGTCAGTTGATAATTTGCAGGTTTATGATTTAATTTCATTATGTAATATAATTTTTAAAAATTAAAGTAAAAAGAAGGAAAATAACAAAAACACTCAGACTGCACCTATAAGCTTATTAGTGACTAACTTGGTTAACTGGGTCAAAATAATTTTTATAGAAATTATAGTCTAATTATAAGGTACATATTTATGTTTATCATCATACTGACTTTCTGGATCTATACATATAAAAGAAAAACAGATCATATACAAATGTGCTACATTTTACAAGAAAATAACAGAACAATTTCAGGTAGATTAAAAAGACTAAAGTAATTTTAAGGTGACATTTCCCAACCTAGGCCACTCTGATGACAAAGAGGAGATAATTATTAGTTCACTGGTGCTTTTTCTTGTATTCCTACTGAAGGCAATTTATAGAGGAAATGATTCAGATGGGCCTGACTGAATCGCTAGCTCTGAAAGATGGCTTTATGCTGCTGTCAGAATCCGTCAGCCCACTTGTGAAACGTTCGTTTGTCTATGGCTCTTCTGTGTATGACTTGCTATGAGGGCACCTAACACTTACCACGCAGTACACACAGTGCCTTCGTTTGCAAAAGTGTCCCACATACGTTTTTAATTATCTCTAGATTGTATGGAACCTGTTTGCTTTTTCACAAAGAACCCCTACAAATAAGACACATTTTGCTTTTTTAATTTAGGCATGGTCCAAGTGTAATACAACAGACTTTCAGTTAGAGTATAACAGAGGGCATGTCCACCTTTAACCAGTTTTTAGCTTGGCCTCATGTTTACTGTAACCTTAAATATTCATATTCAATCTAAAAGGCCATAATGAAGCAAAATCTATGATTCCTCTTGCTCTGTTTCTTGTTTCCCTTGTCACTTTTGACTTGGAATGTCACACTATTCCTAATTAGACTCCTCGCCCATAGCTACCTCTCCAATCTAATTCCTTCTTCATGAAATTGACTGCCTAAAGTCATGGGCTCTAGTCTCCCTATTATTCCGTGGGCTCTGTTAGCTTCATGATATAAAAGAGACATGGATCCTAATACTGATTGTGTCACTCCCTGGGTCTTATTCTTTACACGGTAAGATGAAGAGGGACATGGTTTGTTAATGGTCTCTTTCCCCCTAAAATTCGATGACTCCATTCTTACTCATCATTCTCATTATGTTTTAGTCTTACTCATTGTGTTTTAGTAATTTCATATTAACACATCATTCTTCCCTCAACCCCAACTCAGGCATTCTTGCCTCTTTCTGTCCATACGAATCCTGCTCATTTTTCAAGATACATTTCTAATCAATTTTCTCTGTAATGTTGATCTGATCATGTTGGCCGGCAATAATAGCCCCTGTGTCTAATGCACATATTCAACAAATATCTATCAAGTGCCTGCTCTGTATCAGGCACTAGAGTAGGTGCTGGGGATACAAGGAATGAAGGAGATAAACATGGCCCCGGGACTCGATGAGCTTATAATGCAGTGGAGAAGTTGGATTAACAAGCTAGCAGCAAAGAAAGATTTAAGATCGTGATAAATATAAGGAAGGCAACAAACAGCTTTCTGAGGGAGTGTGCACATGTGCACTGTACATATAGTTTGATCACAGAAGCATTATTTCCTATAGCATTCTCAGTATATAGTAATAATAATTTCATCTATTTTTATCTTGAATTGGTATTTGACTTTATCATGGTTATAAATCTTATTTCCCAAACTAGACTGCAGTAACAATGACAGTTATTGTTTTAGCAAATACAAATTGAGTACTTCACATGTGTCAGTTACTGAAGATGAAGAAACAGGGACTTAGAATTAGACTAAGACATTTTCCTAAAATCAGACAATTAGCACATGGCAGAGTTGGGACTAACCCTCGTCTGCAGATACTGCAGTGTGGTATAATAATTACTAGGGTAGACTCCTTCTTGGAGAGAAGGATATTTTATGAGTTTTAGCATCACTACAGGTAATAAACAGTCCTTGCCACATACCAGGCACTAACAAATATCTGATAATGAGTAACTGAACAAGTGAACCTTGGGTCTTTCAGTAGACATCACACTTCTCTAAAAGCATAAACTTAATTGGCCTCTGAAGACTTTTCTGGGAGACAGAGTCCCTGGGACTGAAAATCCTACTTAAAAAGTTATTTCAAGTCTAGTTACCTTTGCCTTGTTCCCAACTAGCACCAAGTAGTATGTATATACTTTTCTACTTGGGTGCTGGGTCAACCCCACACCAGCATTTTGAGCTTATGTTTTTTTTCACGCAGATGATTTTCACTCAAATACATAAAATATTCAGGAACAGGATGTACAGATCAGAGAACTATTACACAGTAGAAAATCTAATAAAAACAATTAATCAAGGACTCTCACAGAGTTGCAGTTAGGTTTCACATATTTTAAGAACTAAAAGGTTGTGCTGATAAAAGTCTATATTTTAATTTCATATGTAAAAGAAAAATGAGGAAACTAAGTCACATTTCTATTTCAAACAAAATCGTGAATACTAACAATCATTTTCCTTGCACAATTATTTGATTAGTTACACTAACAGTGGAAACTTAAGACACAGGCAATTCAAAAGAACAGTTTAAAGAAAAAAATATATTTGATTCAGAATATGCTTCAATATTATTTTGACTATGGTTTTCTCAGTAAGAAATTAGAAGTCAGCTGGCTTCTGTAACTTACTTTATTGCTCAAATCTACTTTCTCACTGATGGGTGAAACCAGCATCACTCTTAGGACATTTGTACTAATGTACTAGTTGAAATCAGAGCTTAAAAAGCAACAGTTTATACGTCTGATGGCTCCTCCCACCTTTACTGGAACTGACTGGTAACTTTTTGTTTTCCTGGTCTGGCCAGATTATATTAAATGTGTATAGTATTCAAATGAAAGGTACTAAGTTAAGGGAATGAGGTGCTATTGTCCATAAAAACTTATGTTTCATACAGATAATATGAAATGTGTTTAATACATCTGCAGATAACTGAAAGCTGGCTTTTAAAATTATGCCTTGGCCTTTCCACTGCTAAAATTTGAATATCTAAACCTAAATATCAGAATTACATTTCATGGGTGTATATGAAAACCATCTGAGATAGACTAGAACTCTTTGATGGCTTTGTTGTGGCTCAGGAACAGGGAAAGAAATTGCCCAGAGGATAAGACCAAGCACAAGGAACATAAAAGGAATGAGTCAAAACGCTTTTAAGATGAACAAATGAGAAATTAGAGAACAAATGAATTAATAAAAACAAATAGATTAATAACTAATGTAGGAATAAAACAGAGTTATAGGCTTACTAGTCTATACTACTGATAGAAATTCTTTAAAAATATAACTCGAGAGCAGGGACAATTATCTCAGGTGGGTACTGAATTCCCCAAAGGCACAAGGAGACCCACTCCCAGAAGACAACTGTTGGCATTCTTCAGGGGAAACACAGCCTATCTCCTACCATCCCTGGAGGCAGATTAAAATAGGCTACAGCACAAAAAAAATACATCCATACATGATCCACATTCATCTCAAATGCAAAGACAAGAGCCTAAGCAAGAACCATGTAACATTTAAAGATTTTAAGTAGCCACAAATATTCAACAAACAGAGCTTACAACTACGAAAATAGCTTACAAAGCACATGAAATAAGATTTTACAGTAAAATTAATATCCTCAAATTAACAAGAAACATGGAAAATAAGAATATCATTGCCAAAAAAAAATTCAGTTGACTAACAGAATGGAGTAAGAGATTAGTGAACTAGAAGATAAAGGGATTCTCCCAGGATAAAAATCAAAAGGGCAAGTAAACTAAAATAGAAGAGCTAAAAGATATGGATACTAGATCCAGGAACTCCCATATCTGTCTTACAAGCATCACAGAAAAAGCGAAGAAAAAGAATGGTAAGGAGGAAACAATATGAATCTCAAAGAGGGAATTCACTATGTTAAAAGACTGAAGGAAAACTATCAGAAGCAGAAAAATACTTGACTAAAAACGCTTTATAAGCAAAGAGATAGAAGGAAACCTCTCTTGTCTGATAAATAGGACCTACCAAATATCTAAAACAAATTTTTTTAAATGGTAAGACAATACAAGAAATCACAATAAAGTCAGCAACAAGCCTGATGCCCAATGTCACCAATATTTTTAACATTATACTGTAATTCCTAGATGAGAACAGAAAGTATCCAAAAGGAAGAGACAGGCAATCATTATTTGTGGACAATATGCTCATATGCCTATAAAATGCAAGAGGCTCAACATAGAAACTATTAGCACTAATGAGATGACTCAGTAAGATGATGATATAAAATGAACATTCAAGCATCAATACAAAAATGTAATGAAACAAAAGGACTCCATTCACAAAAGTTAAAAACTAATTATATACTCATACAGAGTCTAAAAAGCATATTAGGGTTAAATACCTCAATCAAAGCATCATAACAGTAAACAAAAATAAACTGAGAAGTGCTATGAAGTTCATGGTGCTTTGAGGGTATATTAAAGGGAAATTACTCTGGGAGCAGAAGGAAGAATTGTTTAGGTGAGGGGGGATGTAAAAGGCATTCCGGGAAGACTCAACAGCAAAGGCCCTATGGTAGAAGAATGATATTTTAAGAAATTGAAACTAAAGACAAAAGACTGTGTAGTAGGCTGTGTAATGGCCCTGCCTACCCTCAAAGATGGGCATGCCCTAATCCCTGGACCCTGTGAATGTTGCTCTACATGGCAAGAGGGGCTTTTCAGATGTGACTCAGTTAAGAATCCTGAAACGGGGAGATAGATGTCCTGGGCCCAATGTAATCAAAGGGTCTTTACAGGAGGAAGACAGGAGAGGAAAAGTCAGCGGGGCCATGCTGGTGCAAGCAGAGGTTAGAGTGGTGAGACAATAAGCTAAGGAATGCTGGTAGTTTCTAGAACAGAAAAAGGCAAGAAGTGGATTCCCTCATAGAGCTTCCAGAAGGAACCATTCTAGCTGATACCTGGGTTTTAGTCTAGTGAGACTGATTTTAGACTTCTGACATCTAGAATTATTAGGTAATAAATTCATGTTATTTTAAGCCACTAAGTTTATGGTGATTTGCTATAGCAGTAATAGAAAAATAATATAAAATTAGTCATGTATTACATTATTGAAAGAAAAAGGAAAATACCAGCCATTCAAGTAGAATTGATCAATTCCTACCTGAAATTACATGAACATAGTAAATTACAGAAGACATTATAAGATAATACATTGTTAAAGAATAAAGGGAAGTAATGACACATAAGTGTCAAATTTTCCATATTTATGACATATAAAGATGATTCAATATTTGTTATATATAAAAGTATATTTTCAATAGAACATACCTACTAAAATGAAGCCTTTGACTAGTGGATATTTTCAGCTATTAATGATATTAGGCAGTACTCCTACTAACATGAATTGTAAGGTACATTTCATATTTGTACGGATATGAAATTATACATACATATGTGGTATTAAATATTACGTATTTCACTGTTGGTGGGAATGTAAATAATACAGCCACTATGGAAAACAGAATGAAGCTTCCTCAAAAAGCTACAACTAGAACTACCATGTGGTCTAGCAATCTTCTTCCTGGGAATTTATCCAAAGGAAAGGAAATCATTACATGGAAGAGACATCAGCACCTCCATGTTTACTGTAGTACTATTCACAATCAATATATGGAGTCAACCTAAGTGTCCATCAACGGATGAATGGATAAAGAAAACGTGGTATACACAACAGAATTCTATTCAACCGCACAAAAGAAGGAAATCCTGGCATTTGCAGCACTATGGATGGAACTGGAGGACATTATGTTAAGCGAAATAAGCAAGGAACAGAAAATTAAGCATCATGTTCTCACTCATATGTGGAAGCTAAAAAGGTTGATCTTATAGAAGTAAAAAAGCAGAACAGAGGATCCTGGAGGCTAGGAAGGGAAGGACAGGGAGAGAGCTGTTAAGGATGCACAATTACCTCTGGAGAGGAGGACTGAGTTCTAGCGGTCTACAGCACTGCAGGATGACTATACTTAATAATATATTACACAGTTTCAAATAGTAGAAAGATATTATTGTACATTTCCTACACAAAAAATAATAAATGTCTGAGATGATGGGTATGTTAATTACCCTGATCACTACACATTATATATACTGAAGCACTACTATATACCCTATGAATATGTACAATTATTATTTGTCAATTAAAAAAATTTGAAATATTGGGTGCGGTGGCTCACGCCTGTCATCCCAGCACTTTGGGAGGCAGAGGCGAAAGGATTGCCTGAGCCCAGGGGTTCAAGACCAGCCTGGTGAGAACTTGTCTCCACAATAAACCAGAAAATTAGCCAGGTGTGGTGGTGTGCACTGTAGCTCCACCTACTAGAAAGGCTGAGGCAGAAGGATTGCCTGAGCCCAGCAGGCTGAGGCTGTAGTAGCCATGAGTGTGCCACTGTACTCCAGCCTGGGTGACAGAGTGAGGCTCTGACTGAAAAATAAATAAATAATGAATAAATATATAGAAATACATCATTTTGAAAATTACCTTGTAGAATGTCAAACATTTATGATTTTTAAACATCACAAAAATTAGTACATGTTTCTCGTCTCTAGAGACATTAGTAGACATCTTGATAATGGTGGCCTCCTTTTTGAGATAAAATATAAAATAAGACATAACCATCATTATTATTTATTAAGATTGGTAATAACTATAATAACTATATTATAGTTGCAAAGAAATTTTAATCTTTGCAATTTTTTGGATAAATTATTAAAATACCAAAATAAAAAGATGCTGGACCTGGATGTTCAAGTTTGTACAGCAATAGTTTTTAAATTAAATTTAAATTTATCTCAATCCGATGTCCCTAACAAATAAAACAATTAAATGTAAGTACATTATACAGTGCTATGGTCTTAATGCATCCCCCAAATTTCATGTGCTGGAAACTTGATTCTCAAATTCCTATGTTGACAGTATTTGGTGGTGGGGCTTTTGGGAGTTATTTAGGATTAGATAAGGTCATCAGGGTGGGCCCCCATGAGAGGGCTGGTGGCTTTGTAAGGCAAGTGAGGGAGCCCTCACCATGTGGTGCCCTCCCCCTCACCGTGATGCAGTAAGAAGGCCCTCACCAGATGCCATAGCCACGCTTTGGGGCTTCCCATTCCAAAGGTGTGAGCAAACACAACTCTGTTCTTTATACCTTACCCAGTCTGTGGTATTCTGCTACAGCAACACAAAATGGACCGAGACATATGGTATTGTTATTCTCTCTCTCTCTTTTTTGAGTTGGAGTTTCACTCCGTGGTCCAAGCTGGAGTACAGTGACACGCTCAAGGCTACCCCAGCGTTGACCAGCTGGGCTCCAGCCATCCTTCCAAGTAGCCAGAACTACAGATGCATGCTACCACGCCTGGCCAATTTTTGATATTTATTGTAGAGACAAGGTCTTGCCAAGTTGCCCAGGCTGGTCTCGAACCTACGGGCTCAGGAAATCCAGTAACCTCAGCCTCTCAAAGTGCTGGGATTATAGGCTGAGTCACCAAGCCTGGCCCAAGACATATGGTGACTTAGACAGTCATCAGAAAATAATCTTTTAAGTCATATACTATTGCATGTTAAACACTACTAGTGTTTTCTATCATCTAAATTAGAATTTGTTTCAAGAAATAAAAATAGAAGTTTTGTATCTTCTGTCTGAATCAAGCATGTGTGAGTTTTTTAGTAGTTGCGAAGTTTTCCTGTTTTCAAACATATATAAATCCAAAATACAAGAACAGGATCTGCAATAATAAGAGGTCATTTGCCTTGATACATTTGCGATAAGACAACTGCACTGCAAACTAAATGTATTGTTTTTTTAAATACTCTATTACTATTGTAAGCAGAACAAACGCACAGATGGCTTGGGCCATAAAAACACAATTAAGCTTTACAATATTGTTACTATCAGATCTCTGAAGTGTGCTGCAGCTTAAGTTAGAGTGCTGAATATGTGGCATATCCATTTTTTGAAGTTTAAGTTTTTGGACATATAACTGAAGGTCAAAACATTTACTTGTTTTCAAACTACTTCCATTTCCTTCCATGCTCCTGACTTTCAGTTTCAAACAATCTGAGGATTATCTTTTTTTTTGTTTTGAGTTGGAGTCTCACTCTGTCACCCAGGTTGGAGGGCAGTGGCATGCTTCCGGCCACTGCAGCCTCGACCTGCTGGGCTCCGGCGATCCCTCCACCTCAGCCTTCCAAGTCACTGAAACTACAGGCGCGTGCTACCATGCCCAGCTAATTTTTTTTTTGATTCATTGTAGAGATGAGGTCTCGCCAAGTTGCCCAGGCGGGTCTCGAACCCGCGGACTCAGGCAATTCACTCACCTCAGCCTCCCAAAGCGTGGGATTACAGGTTGAGCCACTGAGCCCGGCATCTGAGGATTATCTTATGGAAAGGAATATTAGCGAAAAGATAAAACAATTGTACTAATTCTTTTTCAATCAGAAGACACTTTGATTTCCTTAAAAATATAATTATGTGAAATACTGGCACAGGTGACCACCAGAGAAATCCCAGGCTTGCCCTGGGACAGCTGGATGACCACTACTGAGGCACAGGTACCTGGAGAGAAAAGACTGAGGAGACAATCTTGTAAGGTTTCTTTTTGTCTAGTTATTTTGCATAATTTGCACTATTTCAATAAAATGGTGACAACAACAACAATTAGGTAACTGCCTCAAATCTCATAAATGAAGCAAGGTATAACTATATAAATTATGTTAAACTACTCATACTTTTACTCATACAATGAAAAACAACAGTCGGGCTCGGTGGCTCAGCCTGCCATTCTAGCACTTTGGGAGGCCGAGGCGAATGGATTGCCTGAGGCTGCAGGCTTGAGACCAACCCGGGCAACTTGGCAAGACCTCTTCTCTACAATAAATTAAAACAAAAAAATTAGCTGAGTGTGGTAACGCACGCCCGTAGTTCCAGCTACTTGGAAGACTGAGGCATAAGGATTGCCAGAGCCCAGCAGGTCGAGGATGGGGTGGCCGTGAACGTGCCACTGCACTCTCCAGCCTGGGCGACGGAGTGACTCTGATTAAAAAAAAAAGAAAGAAAAACAATGGTTAATCTTTTTGATTAGCCCCACCGTGTATATATGAAGAAGTTATCTAAATCTGAAAAGGTGTCAAAGCTATTTCAGGCTCTCTGGGGACAGCTGGGAAATGAAGGCTGTTCCACCGATACACCAGCATGGTGAATGCCTGCCTTCTTTACTATTCCCTTTGCCTAGCAAGCTTGCCGACCACGCCACTGGTGCATGGCCTAGGAGGCTGAGGCGGTCCTAAGAGACCATACAGAACCTGAGGATCCTCTGTATGTGTCCTGTTTAGCAAGTCAAGTAAACAAAGTATACAGAGAGATTGCAGGCAGGAACTACAAGGTATATACATGCAGCCCCCCTGAAAGTTGAAAGGTGCTTTGCTCTTGGAGCTCATCTGCAATGTTTGTTTTTTTTTTTTTTGAGTAGGTGTCTCAGTCCTTCGCCCAGGCTGGAGTGCAGTGGCACCCTCACGGCCACTGCAGCCTCGACCTACTTGGCTCAGGCAGTCCTCCTACTTCAGCCTTCCAAGTAGCTGAAACCACAGGCATGTGCCACCATGCCTGGTTGGTTTTTTGATTTATTGTAGAGATGCAGTCTCGCCATGTTGCTTAGGCTGGTCTTGAACCCCTAAGCTCAGGTAATTCTCTTACCTCTGCCTCCCAAAGTGCTGGGATTACAGGCATTAGCCATTGCACCCGGCTTGCAGTGTTTAATAAAATGTGCTAGCAACTGTAATTTCTTGAGTGCCTTTTATCTATTTAACTGTTCTAAGTTCTTTACATCAGTAATATTCATTTTCCCAATAAAACTTAGGAGTAAATATTTTTATATTAACTACTCCTTCTCACAACTTTTAAAAAAGGCATTATTATCCTTATTTTATACATAAGAAAATTGGGGGGGGCACCTCATCAATAAGGGTAACTGCATAATTAACATTTGTATACCTAACCCTGAACTGTACCCCACATCTTTAAAATAAAAAAATTAAAAGTTTAAAAATAAAATAAAAAAAAAAAAGGCTGGGCTTGGTGGCTCAGCCTGTAATCTCAGCACTTTGGGAGGCTGAGGCGAGTAGACTGTCTGAACCCCTGGGTTCAAGACCAGCCCAGGCAATGTGGTGAGACCTCGTCTCACAACAAAAAATAAACAGTTAGCCGGGCGTGGTAGCGCACGTCTGTAGTTCAAGCTACTTGGAAGGCTGAGGTGGAAGGATCACCAGAGCCCAGGTTGACACTGAAATGGCCGTGAGCGTGCCACTGCACTCCAACCTGGTTGATGGAGTGAGACTCCAACTAAAAAAAAAAAAAAGCCGGAGTAGGTTAAAAAACTTTCAGAAACTTTTTAGACTCAGAATATTTACACCTAATACCGTAAATGTATGCAACATACATTGAATAAATAGCATATGTTAAGGTTAAAGATTAAATGCTAGCTAATGTTTACGACAGGAATCGCCTGCAGATGAAAAACCATGAATTAGATTTTAAAAGTAGACATGGTGGTGAAACATACATAAGACTTACCACTTAACTCTCTTTCAGCGTATGGGTTGGCGGCATTAAGCACATTCACGGTGCTGTGCAACCATCACCACCATCCATCCAACCATTTCCAGAACTTTTCTCATCATCCCAACCTGAAACTCTGTACTCATTACACAATTAAGCCTATTCCTTTCTTCCCCAATGTATATATTTTAATTCAAGCCTAATTATTTAATTAAAATTTCAAAATGTTAGTGCTTAAAGCCTTTTTTTCTCACTATGTGTAAACATATGCAATTACAGAAAAAAGTTCACCTTTGGAAATGCAAGCATAATTCTGTTTACTAATAAAGTAGATTTAGAAGGACAGACAGAAATATAATTCCTCAATATGGTATTTGCTCACTTCTGTGGCTGTTGATATTCAGTTTTGAAGAATAATATATAAAATATATTATTTATATATATATATAAAATACATAAAAACTAAAGATATTATCCTGAGAAATAAGGGTATACTGTCATGCTATTTGTTCACTCATTTTAAAAAAATGCTATTTTTACTGACCAGTATTGAAAATGTATCTCCTGTTACATTAGGTAAAATAAAAATGATCAAGGCCCCACTTAGAATAATAGGTTGAAAATATTTATATTCAGAATCTACAAAATCTTTAAATCTATATAGGGCTTAAGTTAATAAACTGAAAACACAGAGGGGAAAATAATTAACTTGGCCATAAGAGTGAGAAAAAAAAAATAACTTGGCTGCAACAGCAGAAAAAAAGCAGGATCAGAGCTATAAAAAATTATGTTTAGGCCATAGTTTTTGACACACACTTAAATTAGGACTCTGGATATCTGTGGCCTTAGCTAAGTTAAATGACATTAGAAGTTAATTAAAGCAGTGGCATGATTCTACTCATTAAAACCTTGTTTTAAATATGTAGGTACAAAACTGTAACATTTCTTGGTTATTTCCAGAAAATATTTTAAAAGGAATTAAAGAATAAGAATATAAGGAGATATAAGCTATAAGAAGCTTATCTAAAACCCATTTGAGCAATGTGAGAGCTTAAAGAACAATATTAAGCCCTCAAAATGAACTTATCTATATTGGCTATATAACTGAAAATATCCAACAATATTTTCTTTTCCCGGTAAGACAAGAATATTTAAAGAAAGAAAAAGGATATGCTTTGGGTACAAAATCCTGAAATATATCCAAAATGGTATGAGGAAATTAGGATCCAGAAAAGATTATTTTCCTAAACAGAAGTTCAAGTCAACGGCTATTTGAAACTTTAAAAACATGTTAGGCATCATGGCTATTCAAGTGATTGGTAAATCAAATGTTTAAAAGTAACTGTAAGTGTACTCCATAATCCTGTAAAGAGGAGGGATGCCTTATAGGGCAAGAGAACTAGGATGGGGATGAGAGGTAGGAGGAGAACAAGAAATCCACTTGCTCCCATATTTATACTATTGTACACAACAAAGGTGAAGAGAAAGAAAAGGTTTTCTCTGTATTTCTTTGGGAAGCATTTGAAAACTACAACACAGAATATGCCCTCTTGATGAATCTAATGATGTAGCTCCAAGTGATGTTTCTGTAAATCTGACGCTTTCCTAAATGAACACCCAAAGGTTGGATTTTAAACACACATGGTCCTATTCTGCCCCACTAATCTGTTTTCCAGCTGTCATCCAAGAACTACCGGTTTGGAAATCGAGAAACCTTGGTTTTAGATTTGGCTCTGTTACTTTCTGTATGAGACTGGAAAACGTGCTAATTTGGGCCCCGGATACCTGATACAGACCCACAACCTTTATTTTCAATTCCCAAATCCAAAAAGCTGAAAACTGTAACCCATTTGGTGGCAAAACCTGGTCTGAATAGACATAGCTATTTACAGTTTTCAGTAACCTGACTTACTGTGACCGCTCATATGACTACTACAGAAACATTAACATTTAAGAGGTATTTATTATATTTTTAATAAACAATTTAGAATAACGTATTTTGAAGTATTTTCAAAAGTAGAAAAGTAAGCCAGAACGGAGCAAAGAATGCCACATCCCCACACCTTGAGTCCCAGTGTTTGCCATTTCATAGCTGTCCCATTTCTTTCTTTAAGGGTAGACACTCGCCCCCATAATGAGCCTTTTTCTGAACCATTCAAGAACAAGCAGCAGATATGATTTCTATCACCTCGAAGTACTCCAGTATTTCTTAAGACAAGGACATTCTCCTACACAATCACCATATAATCCTTTGGGTCAGAAAATCAACATTTAGATTGGTTAACACTCCTATCAACCTACAGACCGCATTCAAACTTTATCAACTGCCCCAAGTGATATCAGGACATTCATTCTCTTCCAATATTCTCAGTCTTTCCTGGTCTTTCATTATCTTGACAGCTTTTTTTCCTCTTAAATATAGAACTTTTATTCTGTAGGCTAACCACAAACCTACATCTATGTGATATCTCCTCATGACCACGTTTTTTGGGCAGGGAAACCACTAATATGACACGTGCTTTTCTCAGCACGTTCACATCAAGGGGGTGTGCCACACGTCAACCCACTTGTAAAGTCAACCTCGATCATCTGGTCATGTTGTTCATGAGGTTTCTCCACTATCATGTCATCATTTTCCCCTTTGCAACTAATCACTAATTTATATGGGAGATATTCTGAGATTATGTCAATATCATTTTCCTCATTAATCCTCATCAAATCCACCAGCCAGGCTTAGTCTCCGTTGAAAATTCCCATCTGAATTTAACTATGGTTGATGAACTGTGATTGTCATACGGTAATTTCCTATTTTTATCATTCCTTCGATGATTATGGGCTTACATTTCATTTAATGGATTATTTTCCATTATTTATTTTATTTCTCAACTGGCTAGAGTGCTGACCCTCTTCAAGTGGGCTCCAGTGCCTTTTCTTCTGCCCCCATTGTTCTTTGAGTCTCTCCTTACTTTCCGGAACAAAGTCTGTCTCACTTTACACTTTCCGTGCCCCAGTCCTAGAATCAGCTCTTTTGCCAAGAGGTGGCCCGCCCCCACCTCCTTTTTTTTAGTGGGGGATAATGCTTAGAAATCAGTATCTGGATACTTGGAGTATTCTCTAGGGTTGTTATTGCTTCTAAGCTCTGCAGAGACAAGGCTAAGAAATGTACATATGCATACAGTACATAAACACACAGACACATCCATAGCTATTTTATATTTATCTCTGTGTGTGCCCCAGTGTGCACAGTGTACAGCCAGGAGCATTTCTGTTTACTTGTTCTGAAACAGCTCTTTCAAATTTCAAGCAATGTTTTACAGTGTTACAGCTTTGATGAACACACTTTTATTCAATTCGTTCCTAAGCTACACGGTTTTATATATATGTTTTGATCCGAACCCCTTCAGTCCTAGTCTTGTAAGATTGAGAAGTACTGGTCTTTCATTTTGTTGTCCCACAGCAACCACTCCTCCCCATTCCACTTCCATGACTGTGTCAGTAAAGAAGATGTTGGGGTCAGAAAATCAGGTAGAAAAAAACAGGGAAAAACATAACTTAAAGTCTCCCATAGTTATACCAATGCAACGATAAGCAAATGCATAGAAAATGTACATACTTTTTGTTCATTACTAATACAAAAGGAGAAAAAGATATGAATTAAATAGAAAGGACTTAGAAGAATACTGTAATTAGTTAAAATCTGCTCAATATAGTTGAGAACAATAAATAGCTTACAGAAAGATAAAGGTTTGATTTAAAATAGGCTTATATATGACTAAAATTCAAATGTGTGTTTAAAGTTTCAACTTAAGTATACTATGCATATTTCATACCAGACTAGACTAACGCACCACCCCCGCTACAGCTGGGAAGGTCAAACAACAGTATGCAAATCTGATGTGATATAACAGCTGTTCAAATGCCAGGGCGTACTTTACTTGAAAATGTGACCACTTAGTTCTGTTAAATATAAACTGCTGTTCCAGCTATGTGCATTATTTTCCTTACAACATTCTTTCTTTTGAAAAGCGTTTTTTGATATGTAGTAGAATGACTACTGAAGTTCAATGGATCTTTTTTTAAAAAACTTTTTCTTTCCCAACTGTCTGAAAACATAAGTGAGAAAATTCTCTTCCTCATCTCTTGTATCCTATTCACCTCATCAGTTGTTCTTGCCAATACCATATATACGATTAATACATATATATGATTAATCATTGGAACAGTGGTACTGCTTTTGATGAGACTGATTAGTCGTATTTAAAGTTCTCATTTTTGGTAGAAACAAGTTTAGATATCTTTAGTTGTAGGCAATAATTCCACCATGGCTGCCCGGCACACATGTAAATTATGAGTTGTATAAGTACCATTCTCAAGGATAAAACGAAGGAACAAAATCCTAAAGTTCCCAAGAATAACTACAAATACTTTATTCAAAGAATGTCATCTTCATTAAAGGTCCATGGGATTGTTTATAAACTTAGGTGGTGGCCTGTTATTCAATTTCTTGGAAACTGGGGAAAAGGTAAGATAATTCTTAAGAAATTACTTTTGAGAGAAGTCTCCTTAAGCTGGTATCAAAAGAAACATGACTTCCTCTTCCATTATAATTCAGAAACTGACATGAAAACTCTAATGCAGAGAAAACTTCCACTTTCCTACAAGGAAGACAAAAGCTAGGCACAGGAGGTATTATCATCCACTGGAAAGGTAAACAAAGACCTAGAGATAACTCTTCCAAAGCCACATAGGATCAACCAGAAACCA
Source organism: Tarsius wallacei (assembly GCA_963574415.1). Taxonomy (NCBI): domain Eukaryota; kingdom Metazoa; phylum Chordata; class Mammalia; order Primates; family Tarsiidae; genus Tarsius; species Tarsius wallacei. The sequence continues at coordinate 68,754 of CAUYQG010072299.1, read as the reverse complement.
GTGCAAGACTCCTTCCATTCAGGACGCTGCATCCTTCCAGCAAGCGGTGGAGCCTGGTGTCCCTTCCTTCCCTAAGAAACACAGGGCAGTAGCCACGTGGCAGAAACTCTGCCAGGCTTCAGGGAATCCATAAGAAAGACATCCATGCTCTCTACAACTGAAACTGAGCACGTAGCAGGGGATGATAAAAGCACCTGCAATGCAGTGGCTCTGCTGTGACAGAAGAAGCATGGGATGCCACAAGAGCACAGCAGAGGTATCTAAGCAGATTTGGTGTGGACAGATCAGGAAGTCCTGAGAGAGGCAGTGACATCTCAACCATAGCCTGAAGGAGACACAGAAGTCAGCCTGGTGGAGAGGACAGTAGCAGGAGGCAGAGGGGTTGTTACATGGAGGTTCCAATCAGAGGCGACGCCACGTGTGATGTGCCTTGGAGGAGCTGGAAGAATTTCAGTAGAGCATGGAAAACCAATACCCAGACACTGATCTCAAAGTATCTTCCCTCACTAAAAAAAGGAGGATGGGGGGAGGGAAGCCTCTAGGCAAAATAGCCAATTCCAGGACGGCATGGAAAGTATAAAACGAGACCAGAATTTGTGACAGTGAGGAGACCCACTCCTGTCCTTGCTCTTTGGCAAAGCCCAAGTGGAGAACTGGCACTTGCCATCCCACATGCTTCCACAATGAGCAACGGGGCAAGCAGGAAAAAGTCGCTGTGCTAGTAGATGGGACTTCAGTGTGTCCTTAGATGAAAAATCGATGGCCTACTTTTTTTCTACACAAAAGATTAGCTCAATCCAGGAACTGTTCTTTAAATAGTTACAAAATTCATCATTTATTCTAGTAGGCAACAGGGAGTAGGGAAAAGATTTCCCTACCAGAAGTGCTAGAATTTTCTTAGATTTTCGATCACAGCACTTATTGACCATGCTATCTTAGGTGGGTGACACTGTGTCTTTAGACTTCAGGCTCCCAGCCATTAACAGGAGGGTCTGAAAAAGATGGTCTGTGCTCTTCTCTCACACTCTAATACTAGACTGTGTTTGTAACACAACTACCAGGATCATAGTATCAAACCCTGCTCCTTGAGAGCCCTGGGTTCCTTCAAGTTCCTTTTTACTTTAGAAATTTAAGCAGAGTAGCTCCAATACTGCTAGATTTCTTCATAGGGTGTCTCAGATTTTGTATAAAGAGAGGGTTCCAGAGCTTAAGCATTTGAAAATGGCTTTTTGTTTCATTGCCCTGTCACATAGACCTCCAAAGCTTAATCTTTACCTGGCTATTGAGAACATGGCGCAATTTTCCTATTGGTCTGAATAAGGCTAAATCTGTGAACACTTTAATAACATCTTAATATCATGAGATATTTATTATTCAGTAAGAGGCTAATTAAGACATTTCATAAATTCTATCAAAATAACCAACTTTGTGTCATCTCAGGAAATCTAATTAGGAAAAATGGTATGATAAATATTTATATTCCTGTTTCAAATTGTTATGATAAACATTGTGCTTATTACCTTAAATTCAGAAATAACAAAGAAATTTCAGTCAGTAAGTATGTCCTTTGGTAAAACAAGTGGAAATATATGCACGATTCCATTTGGCAATATTAAGAAAACACTGGCAGTTAGTAAGGCAATCCTAAATTTACTATGGGCTATTTTTTTTAAGCTTGAAGATAAAATTGAGGCTTTATAAATGAGAAAATGATGTACTAAAAGCAAGACACTAAATCAATTTTAAACACCAAACACAATTTATGCTTGACTTTAAAACTCATCCACAAAACATTAATCTACACAAAGGCCAGAAGCTGCATGAAGCATAATTTGTGAAACTGATACCTTTCATCACAACCTCTAACTGAAAAGGTCATTAGATATATTATATCTAAGTGAGCAGCTTATCCCTGCTTCATTACTGATAATTAAGACAAGTAATATTTTCTTGACAGTAATGTGTCCGTTAACAGATATAGCCTGGTTTGCATAAAATAAGCATCAATTACCATAGTACCATCCCAGATTAAAAAAAATTAAGTACCTGTGTAACATGGCTTCATCATTTTTTCTCTTAATTTCCTAAAAGAATTAACAGGGTCAGAAAACATAATGTACTTGTACATATTAAGAAATTCATTTTTAGTCATGTTTTAAATTCATAAGGTACAAAACAGGTATTTTGAAAACGAGACCAATGAAAATAAAGGTACCCGAAACTGGGTACAGGTTTAATTATCGGTACTAACTCGCCTTGATGAGCTATGCGAAATGTCAGAAGCAGCTGTTCTTTCATGTGAAGACTTTTGCAGTTTTAATGTAGAAAACTTGGGGAGGTACCAAATGGTATTTTGGTGTTTGGAAGAATTAAAATTATTCCTAGCTGGGTGCAGTGGCTCATGTCTGTAGTCCCAGCTACTTGGGAGGCTGAGGAGGAAGGAGCTCTTGAGCCTAGGAACGCAAGATCAACCTGGGCAACATAGCAAGATCCGGCTGTTAAAAAATTTTGTTTAAAAATTAGACACACACAAGACCCCGTTGCAAAAAAAAAAAAAAATCTAAAGTATCTGACTGAAAACCAAGATTTAGAGAAAAAAGTCACAAACATACCTTGAAAAAGACCTTGAGTAGGAAAGCATATGATTTACCTCTGTTTTTCTAGTATGAGTAAAAGAAAAAAAAAATGCACATGCATCTACATACTCAGCAAAGACCTCAGCTATTACTAGCAATGATCAGTTTTCTGTGTGTTAGTCACCATACCACCTGCTTAAACAGTACAAGTTTCCTCAGTCTCTCCTCACACCACTTTCATGATGCTGCAGTTTTCCAGATGAGGGAGAAGATGAAGTAACTTACCTGTATTAAGGTAACCAGGAAGTGGGGGGAGAGTCTGGTGGGGTCTCACTCTTGGCTACTCGACTACACCTCGGTGCTGACAAATTCAGTTGTTTCAAGCACTCCTTTTTCCGGGATTGCCAGCCAGTCAACATTTCTTAAGCAATTATTTGGGCCAAGATCTAGAAGTCAACAGTAGCCTGTCAGGAAACTGACTGCAAAGAAGCGAGAGTGAAGCTGGGCTCGGTGGCTCAGCGTGTAATCCTGCGCCTTGGGAGGCTGAGGTGAGTGGATTGCCTGAGCTGGCGGGTTCGAGACCCACCCGGGCAACTTGGCGAGACCTCATCTCTACAATAAATCAAAAAAATTAGCCGGGTGTGGTAGCGCGCACCTGTAGTTCCAGCTACTTGGAAGGCTGAGGCGGAAGGATCGCCGGAGCCCAGCAGGTCAAGGCTGCGGTGGCTGGGAGCGGCCACTGCACTCCAGTCTGGGTGACAGAGTGAGACCCCAACTCAAAAAAAAAAGAAGCGAGAGTGGGGCAGATGTAGGGATTCATGGTCTGACATCTGACATTTTTAACCACGTGTCCTTGCAGAATAGGAGTTTCGGTTCATCTTTGCAAAAACTGAGAAAAAAGTCAGGCAAGGTACTAAACTTCTGTGCACCTCAGTTCCTCAAGTGGCAAGTGATAACAGTAGTAACCTAAACTTAGAGTTGTTGTGAGGATTAAATGAGTTAACTCAAAGAAAGTGCCTAAAACAGTGTCTTGTCAGTACTCTGGATTGTTTCATCTTAGAGCACACTCAGAGGTCATCAAAGAAAGGGGTGTATCCATCACCTACTGGGATTTTCCAAATTACACTTGATCTTTAACACCCAGATCCTCAAACACATCCCTGGAGAATCCATGTAAAGCCGTTAGTGCAAGTGTGTTATCTCCCTTAGGCGTGCTGGTGTGGAAAAAGGTTAACAACTCTGCAGGGGACATGGCACATTCTCACCTGTAAGGGCAGTTAGCTGGGGTTGAGTGGAGGTGTGTATGGTGTGTATGGAGGACGAGTAGCGTGAAAACCTCCTCTCTTCAAATCAGTGTTCTAGAAGCAGTACGTATGGTAGAGGAGGTATGTGTTAGTGCCCAAAGCAAAAGTTTTGATTTGTGTTTTTGGAGATGGTGTCTTGCTCTTGTGGCCCAGGCTGGGTTTGAACTTCTGGGCTCAAGTGATGCTCCTGCCTCTGCTTCCTAAGTAGCTGGGAATACAGGCGTGCTGAGGCAAAGGTTTTGAAACAGAGGTGTATTTGAATTTTGGCTCTGCTGCTTACCAGCCATGTAACACTGGTAAAGTGATCCAAGCCTTTGGCTTCAAACAGTTACATGAAGAGAAATGAAATGAGATCTATCACGCAACTGGTATAGCGGCTGGCATAATAAGGACCAAGAGGCACAGTGAGGTCAGGGATCCTTCCCAGGTTGCACAACTACATTACACAACCCGGCAGTGGGAGAGTCTTCTGCTCTGCGCCACAAAGGAAAGCAAAGCATATACATACACTCAGGCGACAAGGAGATACCTAAATGCATGGCTACAGCTCTGTACCAGCGACATAAACATGTCAAGAAGGAGAGAGGGAATGCTGGGCAGTTCATACAATGACTGTCACCAGCAGAATGAGCATGGAAGAGTTTCAGTGGAAGAAAATGACTTAGCTGAGCAAAACAACATAGTAGTCTCATAAAGCTGTGCTTCATTTTGAAACAGGACGCACTAAAGATAACTTTGAAATTGGATTCCTTCTGTAAATCCCTAAGTGACAAGTGACTCACACATTTTAACACTAATATCCTTATCTTATGTGGAAAATACTTATCATTAACATGGCTTTCCTATTTTCAAACAAAGTTATTACCAGGTAAGAATTTTATTGGTTTTGGCCAGAGGCAAGAATTTCAGGGCCCATGTTTTCTTTAAAGAAATAAAAAAGACCAAAATAGAATGAGGGTAGGAAGCTACTAGAATTCTGCTTTCTAGTTAACTCAGACTTTGTAAACTATTCAGCATAAGACGCCAGACAGGTTAAAATGGGATAACTGTGTCTCATATATGAAGTTCTAATTTTACTTCTCCACAAAGTCATAGAAGCTCATAGTTTAGTACAAATAAGCCATGGCAATGTTACAATAAAAAATACGTATTTTCTTTTTAGGAAAAAGCAGTATTTAACTAGTCAGTGATCAGCTTTGAGTGTCTACTGCGCATGCTGTCTCTCTCACTTGAAGGAAGGTGAGGCAGATGGACTAGATTGTTGCAGAGGTTTCTTTTAATTTGCTACATCCAGAAAAGAGAGAGAGAGAAAAAGAAAAAAGCCATGCCCCAAATGTTGGCAATAGAGTGAGTAGAGTGAGGTGGAAACAGATGGGCTTTTGAGTCAGTTACTCCTGTGACTGAATCTTGGCTTTGCGAGCCAGGAGACATTTGATCTTGTGCAAGGCACTCTCTCAGAACCTCAGGCCTCTCACCGGAAAAAAAAAACAAAACAGTTAGGAACATTGTTTTGCAGGGATCATTCTGAGGGTTAAATGAGATGAGGCATGTGAAAGCACATGGTATTTTCCCCCTTCATTTATGAGAGACGCGTTATTTTGGCCCTATTTCATAGAGACCACCGGTATCTCCCTGGTACACGGAAGACTGCAGACAGCAGAATTATTGTCTGCTGATGAACGCTTACAAAACCACCTTCACCACCACAGCAACCCGGCAGGCCATGTGCCAAGCCCTGTAAACATACTAACTTACTTAATCCTCACAACCCCATGAGAAAGGCGCAGTTATTCTCCCACTTAATAGATGAGAAAGCGAAGGCAGAGAGAAGCTATCTGCTGAACTCATACAGCCAGTAGGTGGTAGAGCCAGCTTTCAGATTCAGGCTGCTGAACTGCTGAGCCTCATTCTGAATCACGATGCCACCCTACTCAGAGCAAACAGAGCAAAAGATGGGGCATGAGTGGCCACGAACCTCCTGCCATGAGCAAGGAATGGGGCAGGGCTCTCATGCAGGCAAAGTTCTAGTCTTTCTTCCACCCTTCATTCTGACAGATGCTTCAACCCAAAGAGCAGGTGACAAGAAGGAGTGGACTACATCACTCCAGCGGGTAAGCCATGATTTCCAAGTAAGTACAAGCCTGCTGAAGCTGAAGGGATCCTCACAGGACAAGAAGACAGCGATTAGTAATTGATAGCACTTCTCAGTGTGCTACTTAAGGAGTCTATGCCTACAAGCTTCTCCAAGTACTGACACGAACTGAGCAAGGTGCCTAGATGCCACCAGAATTCAGTTCAGTATTCCACGCAGTGACAAAGTTAACAAGATGGCACGAATTAAAGAAACCCGAAAAGTCAGTCTGTGTCGAGTTCATGACCCTCCAGGTAATGAGAAAAGCTGTCAACAGGAAGTCCCCTCATCCTGCCCCCAATCCTCATCAATTTGCTCTTTCTATGTGGGCTCAGGTCACCCTAATGTGGATGTAAAACTCAGGGACCCATGATTTCCTGCCTCTGGGCACTTCTACATACAGTTCACCTTTCACAGGTGAGGGACCATGCGGATGCAGAAAACAGCAGCAACACTGGAAGTTTACTTTCTAGCAAAATACTACTAATCCTGCATTTATTGAGTGTACACGCTGCCTAGCACTGTGTTGTATAGATTTGAAATATTTTACTATTATACTATTTACTACATGAAATCTTTGACATTAATGGACCAGAACACAATAAGTGTATTCTATTATGAAATTTCTTCTATTTCAATATATCTGGTAAGACTCAGTAGAGTCAAAAAGACCATTAAGAGTAGGAGGAAAGAATGTCTGTAAGATTAGGCTTATCTTTAGATTTTAGTTCAAATTCCAGCTACTTGAGTTATGACTTTCAAAGGTCAATTATTCTTAGCTAAATAAGTAGAAAATTGGTCTTAGTAACCAGGCGAGTATCTCCTGGGGGTGAGGATGGAGGTGAGGAGAGGGAGAAACCATTGCATTGCATTACAGCAACGATCCAATAATTTCACATTCATATATATATACAATATTAGCATAATACCATTCTTTGTAGAAAGGGATGTTAACATTTAGAGGGCTGTAATTATTTTAGGAATAATGAATTTCTATAAGGCATCTGTTTTTTCCAAAGTATTTTGGTTAAAGCCTGATTTGCGTGAAAACATAAATAACCTCTTGCTCCAGACTCGGAGCATCAGCAAGCTTTAACAGATGGCCTCATTTAAAAATCATTTGTTAAGATATCTCACATTTATCCAACACGCTGTCAACTTCTTCCTTTTATTCAATCGTGATTTTACATATTTCTGTCATAAATATTTTTTAATCCTGTGCATTCATGGAAATCACACAATTTAGTACTTACACTTAATTTGGTTTGGGGGCAACTCCGATTCTTTCAGACTTATGCCACTAACCAAAGTATGATAGAATGTGATTAATTATAGAAAAATACAAAGTTTAGCATTAACTCATGAAAATGCTACCAAAAGCAACACTTTCATTAAGGAACAACTGGGAAAAATAAAAAAATTGAAAAACCATCTATCCCGTGTGTCCCTCTAGCTGCTATTTGTTCCCCTTCTTTTCATTCCCAAGAACCGGGAAGAGAGAGTCGACATTTGCTGTCTCTGTTCCCTCACCTCCCATTCACTTTTTAATACTTTCAAAGAAATTGCAAAAGCCATTCAGTCTTTAACCAGTTACAAGTAATTAAGGTTCTGGACCCGATGTCCCTGAAACTTCTTGGCCAATGGTCCTCATATTGCTGAATGCAACGGACTTCTCTATCAATGAGTCAATTATTGACGGTCTGTTCGTTGCTCAATGCAACTGGCATTGTTCATCATTCCCTTACAATTCTGTGCTCCCTCGATTTCCATGAGCCCACTCCACATGATTCTTTTGCCTTCTCCACTTCTGAATCCAAACATGTTTTCTGAGCTTACTTACTCCAATGGCTCCAACAACCAGCTCCATGTATAATGATGATGACCAAATCTCCATCTCGGGCTCATGCATCTCCCTGAACAAATCCACACATCCAAACGTTCACGGGTTATCTCCACCTGCAGGTCTCATTCTACATGTCCCAAACTGCACCTTTTCCTATGGTCCTTATCTTAATGAAAAACATGCACCCCCTTAATCACTCAAATCAGAAATTTGGGAGCTAGCTTAGCTTTCTCTTTCTCTCTCAATAAGCGACTAAGTTCAGTTGATGTTACCTCGTTTCTGTCAAGTTCTTTCCTTAGGTCATAATGATGATGATGATGAGATGACAACCTGGCCTCTTACCAGTTTCCTAACTGAACTCTCGGTCTCCAGTCTTGTCACCCCTCATTCAAATCTTTCTTTTCATATTGCTGCCAGAGCAATATTTCTAAAACATAAATCTAATCCATAATCCCTGCATAAAATACTTAAATGGCTCCCCATTACCCATGGGAGAGAATCCAAAACTGTCAGCCGGAAATAACATTATGACCTGCCTCTCTCTTGGAAGGCTTCCTTTAGCCGTGTTTAATGTGAAGTCTTGTCTACGGCCATATCACCCTGGATGTGCCTAATCTCATCTGAAGTCTTAATAAAATAGTCAGATGCTTGCACTTAGTTATAGGGAATATATTTGTAAGTAAGATAATTAAGATTAGACACTATTCCATGCCTAAAACAAACAAACAGACAAATAAAACACAAGAAAATGAAAAACCACAAATATGGTACAGGTAGAATCTAGAATAAAAACTAGTATCAGGATAAATAATAACAGACTAGACTTACTTGATATTGATAAGAGAAAGAAGGTGCCAATCTTAATTGAATTAGGACTAACATGACAAGATAAATTATAGACTACTGATATGTAAAACTGATACATTTTCTCACAAGTAAGCTTGGCCTTCATTTTGACTAAGTCATAAAGCCTAGAGGAAGGATTTGAAAAAAGAAACTGTATTATAATATAGAGAAGTTATATGGGAAGCCTCTGAAAAAAACAATTTAACATGTAATTTTTATAATATGCAAGTATTAATATGCTATAGTCATTTAAAGAAAAATATTTTAAAATAAACTTTATTAAAGAAATTCATTAAAATCTGCATTTCACGTGTCTTCACTAATTTATTAAAGTTTGCACTCATTTGTTACAAATTTTCAAAATTTCACTTCACCTTTCTTGAAGTAATTGCATTATTGCATTGAAACCTATTTCAATTAACTATGTAATTGGAAATATGTAGTAGAAAAAATACACAGGTTGAGTAAATTTTGCAATCATTTTGAGATGTCGTTTTTCAACATCCTTTGCTATTATGATCCTTTCTTTTTGCACAACTTCTTGTAAAAACTTTTCAGTGTTATGTCCTAAAGTATGAACTTATGCATATATATGCATATTTATGCACACATATCAGTATATATATATATATATATGTATAATTTTATCATTTTCTTAGTAAGATTAAATCAGGAACATCAGCCATACCCCAGAGTACCCCTCAGTTCCTTTCCAGACTCCACCCATGAAGACAGTCTCCTGTATTTATTTCTGAGTCTATTGTTTTGTCTTTCATATCAGATTGCAATCCATCTGGAATTGATTCTGTTTATGGTGTGTAGAAAGGGTCAATATTCACCTCTTTTCATATGGATTATATGGATCCCAGCTGACCGAGTACCATTTATTGCAAAGTACGTCCTTTCCATCTGTACCTCGGTGTTATTTTTGTCATAAGCCAACCAGGTGATCATATATGTGTGGGTCTCTTTCTGGACTCTTTTCTATCCTATTTGCTTACACTGATCCATCCTTGTGTCAAAAACATAAGTCTATGGATATAGGGTAGTGTAAATTCTCTAGTTTTGTTATGTGTAAAGATTATCTTTTTGGTCCTTTGCATTTTTTTTATTCTATAAAAAATTCGACTAGAATTTTGTTAAGGACTACATTGAATATAAACATCAATTCTGGAACAAGTGACAGACCAGTTTATATCTGTAGTAGTTTTAGTCAGACTTTCAATGTTGTGTAGGACATGGCAACTCTTCCTTGAAAGGAAATACCTAGAGCATTGTTGAATGCCAGATAACCTAGCTTCACCCATTAAATACTACTGACAATCGCTATGATATCCAAAACCATCTTGATATCTAAGGACTGAAAAAGTTCAACTAGGAACGTCTCTTTCCTACCTCAAGTCTATAATTTCTACTGTTAATTTAATAATCATTTACTTAGTATACACGAAGTGCAAATCACTGTGCTTATAAAATGGTGAATTGAGTTAAAATCCTTAAACAGTGGTTTTCTACTTCTTATCATGTTGAAATTTATATCTAGCCAATTGAAGTTGTCTCATAATACAGACTGAAGAAACCTCCTTAATTATTCAACTGTGAACTCCTTAAATTAGAAACAATATCTTATTTGTGAATCTCTAGTGCCCCTATGTAACAGGTTCTCAAATAGATATTTGGCAAATAATTTTAATATATTATAAAATAATTTTAATTTATTTAAAGTATTAATCTTAAAATGCCCTTGGCCAAGGAACCTGCAAAAATGAAGATAGATTTAAATGTTTACTAAGGACAATCTCATTGGTGCTTCATAAAATTTAGGAAAGACTTGTCCTAGAGTAAAATTCATAATAACATACTCAATTTGCCCATTTGTAACTTTAACAGTATGGTAGTTTAACATAGCTTTTAAACTGTATTTTTATCAAATTAAAACCTCAGATATTTTGAAGTGCCATAAAAAATTAACAAGCTTGAAAGTTCTTTAAAAGCTATATGAAAACAAAAAACTTTGTATTCTTATCAAGCTTATAGGAGACACCATAAAAACTCACAAAAGGTTATGGAGCAAAACTCTCAACTTTATTATGATACCAATTATATGGTACAGAAAGTAACTACACCTTCGTGGGTAAAATGAGCTATCCTAAAAATATATTACATGGCTAATGTTATGGTAATAAAATGTAAAGATACAAAGGAGAATGCTGAATAGCTTGGGCTTTGTGGGGGAGAAGATAGATTAAAAAAATAATGTATATTTATTTATAAATATATTTATATATTTATTTATATTTGGTTAGTACAAAATATACTCATTCAGTGAAATATTTTGGCACTACAGATGAAACAAAGCATAGAATACGTAATTCCTGACCTCAAGGAACTTATAGTCTAATGGTCAAGAGAAGTGTCACAATAAGTATAATATAGGTAGAGAGTGATGAGTACATAAATATTGTATAATCCAAATGACTTTCATGACACAATTCAAATATGTTCTTTTTGTAGCTTTCCCTGAACATGATTTAACAAGATTAATTGCCTTGTTATTAGTCTTTGCACAGTATTTCATATGAAACTCTGTATTTGTACCAATTTCTATTACAGTTGTTTATATGTCACCTTTCTCTACTAGATTATGAGCTCTTCATGGACGAGGGTTGTGTTAGTATGTATCTCTGTCCTCAAGAAGGACCTGGCACATGACAGGACTTATAAATAATCAAATTGAGCCAATACAGTATTGTAAAAAATGTACAATAATGAGAGAACTGAACAATGAATACCAAGGCACTAATGTTACAAGTACAAATAGCAGACAGAGAAAACAGAGGCAAAGATCAGTGGAGGATGCAGCTGTCAGACAAGGCTTGGGGAGGTGGGATTTTAAGCCAGCTCTGAATATGCATGTAGTATCTCATCGGGGGCAAGGAAAGTAAGCATCCTGGACACATGAGCAAGGTAGGGCTGCCAGATTTATTGCTTCCACACCTTTCTAACAATAGCCGCTAGTAAAGAAGGTAAATATGTAAACAAGCACTTCTAAGTCTTATTAATTGGCCACTCATTTTACAGCCTTGAGGAGTCTATGATTCTTCCTTCTTTTTCATCCTGAAGATACTGGCAAATAACAAGCACAGTATTAAGTACAGTTTTTCATGGACAATCTCTCTTAGATTTGTCAATAGTTCTACTGAAATTATTGCAGTTAGATGGGATGCTGACATCACAGAACCACTAAGTCAACACAGTAACTGCTTATCTTCAGTCTTCTTGTTCTGTTTGAAATATAAAGCCCGATTACTTAAAGCTTCTATCAGTGAAGTTTTCTTTTATATGCACTTATATGCTGATCTTCTGTCAGTATTGTTCCAGATCATCACAAATGTTACTTTCCCTTTCAATCTTCTTCTAATTTGCCTTCAAACAGATGTAGCATCTCTCTCTTCTGTAAGTCCCATAGCATTTTATACTTCTTATTACACTTAGGATATTTTATTTTGCCCTGTATTGATTTTGTACATCTGTCTAATCTCTTCCACTAGTGTATTTAGTCTGCTGGTGCAATAATGGTGCTTTACTCACTTGCTTTATACACAGCAGGTGTCTAATTATCTGTACCGATTTAGAGTAGGCATATTTTGCTGTGGTATGCATGTTTACAAACAATTCTATATGACATGAATGATGTAAAGCTTGTGCATCTGACAAATCAAACCCTATTTTTGCTGCCCTTCCAGATACCCCATTCACAGTGTAGAACCAAGCATAATTATTCATGACTGCTAGATGTATCAAAAATGCTCTGCTCAGTTTGAATATATATTCCAGAAGGCGGAAAGTCTGAAATCTTATTTCAAACCTTTCCTCAATTCCCCTCATAGTTCAAAGTTAAATTTCAAAAAAAAAAAATTTAAATATGACATGAGTGTGAATTTTTACAAAAATTGAAGTCACCAAGTCGGTTAATTTCAACTGCTACTAATGAGTCAGGATATACTGACATTTACAAGTTTTATCAGGAAAACTTAATCTCAGGCTAAAAAAGGTATGATCATGTTTTTTACATTTTTACACATCAGCTAATTAATACCTTAAAAACATTCAATTTGGGACCATCTGAACGCCTTAGGATAAATTAATTATATTTTAACTTCAGTTTTTCCGGTTTCTAGCAGAGAGTTGTATTTCAACATGACCGCCTTGCATTAAACACCTTAGAGTTCTTTCTTAGCAGTTTCATTACTCAACTCTGTAGAGAAGTATTTCATGAGGTAGTTTCATCTGTTGCGCAGCCTACAGAATACGACAGTAGGAGAGCATTTGCTAACATGCAAGGACAGTGGATTAAAACACTTTTTAGTTGTCAAACCCTCACTTCAAATGTTACATATGAAACAAAACAGATATGCTCTGGTCCAAGTGGGGTGAGGGTAACAAGTTCGGTCTTTTCCTTCCCTTTGCTTCCCTCCCACCTTGTGGAAACACAAGGGCCACTGCATTTGGCAAAGCAATGTTCTAGGGTACATACTTTTAAAAACAAATGATGCAAATATAGAAATATTTCCAAAAATACCATTTTAGCAAAATGGCATTCTTGCCGGTTTCAAGACTTAGTATGCCTAACTCAATTCCTTCTTTATAACAGAGGACCAATTAAGTGCTTAATTTTCTTAATGATCATTTGCAGTAATAAAAAGTACCTTGGAAACATGCAGACTGGTTTGCAGTCCTGTATGTAATGAGCTTAGAAGTTGTCATTTCTGTATCTATAGCAAGTAAAAAGCTGAACAAGCTGAAAAATCAACAAATCTTAGATTCATCAGAGAACTGAGGTCACAGGCCAACCACTTCCTGCAAAATTGTAGAGATGAAAGTTTGACAAGAGAATCGGACCAATTAAGTGCTTAATTTTCCTAATGATCATTTGCAGTAATAAAAAGTACCTTGGAAACATGCAGACTGGTTTGCAGTCCTGTATGTAATGAGCTTGGAAGTCGTCATTTCTGTATCTATAGCAAGTAAAAAGCTGAACAAGCTGAAAAACCAACAAATCTTAGATTCATCAGAGAACTGAGGTCACAGGCCAACCACTTCCTGCAAAATTGTAGAGATGAAAGTTTGAAAAGAGAATCGCAACTTACCTTGGCAAAAGCCTGGGAGAAAAAATTCTCCACAGAAACAAGTACCAGAAGAGCAGGACAACCTACTGTAAACGACAAATGCTGGAAGCTCAGGGTGGACGTTAGAGACTACAAAACTCCAGGGGGACCCAATCTTAGGGATAGGAAGACTCAATGTTGTCACAATTTCAATGCTTTCCAACTTGATCTATGGATCCAGTGCAATCCTAATAAAAATCCTGGCTAGTTATTTCCTGGATATTGGCAAACTGATTCCAAAATTTAGATGTAAAGGCAAAAGAACAAAATCGCAGAACAGATGCTATCTGTTATGGGCTGAATCGCATCCCTCCAAACTTCATGTTAAAGCCCCTAACCTCAGTGTCTCTGAATGGCATCACATTTAGATATAAGGTCTTTAAAGAGTAATCTTACAGTAATTAAATTAAAATGAGCTCTTTGGGGTGGGCCCTAATCTAGTATGACTGATGTCCTTTTAAGAAGAAATATGGATGCAGACATATATAAGCACAAAGGGAAAACATGGAAAAACAGCCATCTACAAGCCAAGGAGAAAGGCTTCTAATGAAATCAACACCCCTGGTACCTTGACCTCAGACTTCTGACCTCCAGAACTGTGACAAAATGAATGATTGTATCACCTAGTCAGAGGGACTTGTTATAGTAGCACTAGTTAACCAATATACTGCCTGACTTTAAGACCTGATATAAACTACAGCAATCAAGACAGTATGGTATTGGTGAAAGGAACAGACAAATGGATCAATGGCCCACATGAATACAGTCAATTTTGACAAAGCAGCAAAGGCAATTCAATGGAGAAAGAAGAGTCTTTTCAACAAATGGTACATGTGGAATATCCACATATGAAAAAATAAATCTTGACATAGATCTTACACTTTTCACAAAAATTAACTCAAAACGAACCACAGACTTAAATGCAAAACACAAAACTATGAAATCTCAGGACATACATAGGGGAAAATTTAGGCGGCCTTGTGTTTGGAATGCCTTTTTAGATATAACATCAAATTCATGGTTCATGAAAGAAAAAATTAATAAGGTGGACTTTACTAAAATTAAAAACTTCTGCTCTGAGAAAGACACTGTTAACAGAACAAAAAGACAAGCCACAAACTGAGAGAAAATCTATGTGAAACATCTATCTGATAAAGAACTGGTATGCAAAAGATACAAAGAACTTTAAAAATTCAACAAAAAGGAAAACCCTAATTAAAAAAATATGCAAAATATCTAAACAGACACCTCATCAAAGAAGACAAATGGATGGAAAATAAACATATGAAAAGATGCTCCACATCATTACGTCTAGGAAGTTTAAAATTAAAATAATGAAATACCACTGCACATCCATTCAAATGGCTAAAGCCCTAAACACCGATGGCGCCTAATGCTGGAACAACAGGAACTCTCATTCATTGCTAGTGAAAATGTAAACTGGCACAGCTACTTTAAAGGATACAGTCAATAGGCCAGAAATTCTATCCTTTGTCACTATTTAAACTTATGGCAAAAATTTTTATGTCAGATTAAAAATGTGTGAGGAGGTACATGACTTTAAAAAATGACTTTAGAGAGTGCTCAAACATAAAACGTATAAACAATATAATCTGTAACATACCACTCAATATCACCTCACTTTTTACACTTTTTCTTGTGTTCTTTGTTCTTCTTGGGTAAATTAATTCATGTTACTCAATGTCCCACTTCTATGATCATTCCAGTTTCTTCTAAATATTCTTTAAGAATATAGCCTATACCATAAATACTCTTTCCTTTCTATCTAATCTCACATTTCTATCACTTGAAATCACAAAGTTCCAAAGCTACAGCCTTGCTAAACTAGTATTTATCTCTAAATGTGCAGTAACATGAAAAGAAGAGAGGACTTTAGGCAAATTAGTATTCAGTTAGTTTCACGGTTGTTGCCGTGTAATTCTTCTCATCACTGTTCTCTCTTTTTTTTTTTTTTTGAGTTGGAGTATAACTCTGTTGCCCAGACTGGAGTGCAGTGGCCACTCCCGCACTCCCGGCCACTGCAGCCTCGACCTGCTAGGCTCTGGCGATTCTTCCGCCTCAGCCTTCCAAGTAGCTGGAACCACAGGCGCGCGCTACCACGCCCGGCTGATTTTTGATTTATTGTAGAGATGAGGTCTCGCCAAGTTGCCCAGGCAGGTCTCAAACCCACGGGCTCAGACAATCCACTCACCTCAGCCTCCCAAAGTGCAGGATTACAGGCTGAGCCACTGAGCCGGCTCATCATTGTTCTTTAGTAAATATAAATAAGAACGTTGATACTGAGTAACACTTGCTAAAGGTGGTCATAACCCAAAGGCAACAAAGAAGGCCTGGTCTTTGGCATCTCTCATGGGCTTGAATCAGAGCTTAGCCATTCATCCTACCCGTGACCTTGGGCAAGTGACTTTGCCTCTCTAAGCCTCCTTATTGGACTCTGAGGTCTAGCTGTGGGGATTAAATGAGATAATACAGGTAATGTGCCTAGTACAGTGTCCAACACATATTAGGTATCCAATAAACCATAGCATTATTACAATTAGCCTAAGCGTCCAAATTCATTCATTCTTGTATATAATTTAAGTAGGAAAGGGGGGAGGAAATGGATAATTTGAGAAACTGAAACATATAAACTGACTAATTTACAAATATTTAGTGAGCACTTTATCATGTGTCAGACATTGTTCTAAAAAGAACAGAACAGACAAAAGTCCTTGTTCTTGTGAGACCTATATCCCAGTAGAGGAAGATGGAAAGTGAACATGATAAATAAGAAAATTATATAGCATGTTAGAAGATGGTGAGTGCTACAGGAAAGATGAAGTAGGAAGTGTGATTGGGACTGGCAGAATGAGGGTAAGTTGCTACCTTAAAAAGGATGGTCAGGAAAAGCCTCATTAAGAAGGTGAGATATTCACAAATGTTGGAAGCATGAAGAAAGCTAGCTATGAGATCTGAAAGAATAACACACAGGTACAGGCAGAAAAGGACCTGAGACTTGGCTTGCTTGGGCAAGGAGGGCAGCGTGGTGGGGATGGAGCAAACAATGGGAGAGGAAAGAGACCAGACCGGGAAGGCAGCAGGTCACTCAAGGTCCTGGCGGCCACTGAAGGACTGCTGAGGGAGATGAAGAATCACGGGGAGCTGTGAGCAGAGAGATGACATGACCTGTCCCATGTTTTAAAAGAATCACTCTCCTAGCCGCTGGATGAGAACAGACAGAAAGAGGTCAAGGTTAAAGCAGGGATCCAGGAGACAGAAGGAGGTCAGGGTTAAAGTAGAAATCCTGGAAGAGGAAGGAGGTCAGGGATCTATCTGGTAGATGGAAGGAGGTCAGGGTTAAAGCAAGGATCTGGGAGATGGAAGGAGGTCAGGATTAAAGTAGGGATCTCGGAAAAGGAAGGTCAGGGATCGATTTATAGATGGAAGGAGGTCAGAGTTCAAGCAGAGATCTGGGAGATGGAAAGAGGTCAGGGTTAAAGTAGGGATCCCAGAAAAGGAAGGAGGTTGGGGATCTGATAGATGGAAGGAGGTCAGGGTTCAAGCAAGGATCCAGGAGATGGAAGGAAGTCAGGGTTAAAGCAAGGATCTGGGGATGGAAGGAGGTCAAGGTTAAAGTAGGGATCTTGGAACACAAAGGAGGTCAGGGATCTAACTGGCAGATGGAAGGAGGTGAGAGTTCAAGCAGAGATCTGGGAGATGGAAGGAGGTCAGCGTTAAAGCAGGGATCTGGGAGGTGGAAGATGGTCAGGGTTAATGTAGGGATCCCGGAAAAGGAAGGAGGTTGGGGATTTATCTGGTAGATGGTAGGCAGTCAGGGTTCAAGCAGAGATCTGGTAGGCGGAAGGAGGTCAGGGTTCAAACAGAGATCTGGGAGACAGAAGGAGGCCAGAGTTAAAGCAAGGATCTAGGAGACTGAAGGAGGTCAGGACTAAAGGAGGGATCTGGGAGATGGAAGGAGGTCAGGGTTCAACCAGGGATCTGGTCAGGAGGCTGTTATGATAACCCAGGCGAAGCTTGACGATGGCTGCACTGAGTGGTTGGCATTGGAGGTGGTGAAACTGTTTAAATTATGAATACATTTTAACTGTTTAAATTATGAATATATATTGAAGCAAAGGCAACAGGACTTTCCGTCAGAATGAATGCTGAATGAATAGTAATTATTTTCTTCTATTTAAGGAGGGGAAAAAAAATCTTCCTATAAACACCTGAAAAAGACTGTGTAACTACAGAATTTTTAGCAGGAAGGGACTTCGCTCATAACTTCCACAGTATGAGAACCTAAGAGGTTAAATGAGAACAGAAGCCACGTGTAGTGTTTGCATTTCCCGCAGTGCCTATATCATAACTTTAGCACTATATATACTTAATATATTTAAAAATAGAGTTGGTGTATTAATCATTATATCACACTACCTTCTTCCGACTTCGGGGCAATAACTCAGCTCATTCAAACTGTCACCATCTCTTTCCTTCCCTGCCCTTAACTCTTCACTTCTATTTGACAGTGATGATCTTTCCTACATGAAAAGAATTTACATACTAAGGAAACCACATGGAGAAATAACTGCCTTTTTGTAGTATCAGCAATAAAATAGAAAAAAGAGGGTGACAGGAGTAACCAAGCATTTAGCTTTGGTGACTTCCTAAGCCTTGTTACAGCCACGTCATGTACAAACACACATAGCATACTTTACAATCCAGGTGCTCTTTTTTTTTTAATGAGGTACTAGAAACCAGAGTTAATGAAGACATTGTTACTGCTATTGTATAAAGAGATAAAATTTAGTTTGTATTAGTAATGTGGGTAGAATATTAATTCAATTCATACATGTTAATCATTTCAGAACTCCTGTTTCAGAATAAATCATGTTTAATTTTATGAATGTCTGCAGGTTTGAGAGAAAAGCCATGCCCTGGCATTTTTCAAACAGGTCTTATGTGAAGAACCCAATGCTGTAGGGAAGAAGGTTCTTACCTCCATTTACTTCCAATCCTAAAATGTACAACTGGTAAAATGGGGGGGGGGGGGGGAAGAAAGGTTGGCAGGTCAAGCTAAAATGGTAATTCATTTAACAGTTTTGTAAACAAGACTCTCCTTTCCACATGAGTGTTTTGGCACAGCTTGCCAAATACATTCATAATACAGACTTCTATTCAAATTAGACAGAAATATATGCTTCCTCATCTTCTACCTTTTATTTTTAAAAAGTGTCAACTGAAGACATGGTGATGACTGTAAGCATCATGCTTAAAGGTTTTCCTATTAAGATGCCAAGAACATGCAAGCAATTAAACACACCAACTCAGAAGCATTTCCCCCCATACTTCACAGTGAAGAAATGTGTCTTCAGGGCTCTGGTGTGACTACTGCATGAAATAAAATGTTCTATAATATTTACAGTGTTCTAAAATACTAAATAATATTCTTTTAAATGATCTACTAAATAAAAATTTCAAGAGTTTCTACACAGACCTTGTCATACTGTTAATTTCTATTAAAAAACAATACCAATGACTTTAATTTCTCCAATGTAATAAGAAGGTCATAATTTGGTTTGTTTTTATGACCACAGATTACATTTCTTGTGGATCTTAAATAATAAGTAATATTTTAATAAGGAAATTCTCTAACATGGAAAACATTTTGAATAAATAGTATATTACGAATAATATCTCTAAGAACTACGTCTTTAGCTTGTTAAATAATGATGAAATAATTAGCATTTCATTAGATGCACAATCAAAAGAATCAATAAGTATATATTAGCACATCATATTGTATAGGAAAAATTCCAAACATTTTTGACACGTTTAAACATATATTTACAGGTCATTTAACAAAATATTTCCTATCTATAGCATATAAAGTTTTGACAATTAAAATTGTGGGGCTTATAATAGATGACTGATAATGGATTATGATTTAGGCACTAAAAACATGGCAATTGAGATTTTAAAAATCCTGAAATACCCCATAACTTTATTAACTTCCACACTTGAACTTAACTATCATCAGCTCATATGGAAGCCATTTGGGTGAACTGTGCATGTGATAACCCTTTTGTTTTTTTTAAGAAACAGGGTTTTGCTCTGTGACTCAGGCTGGAATGCAGCAGTGGCGTGATCATAGCTGACTGCAACCTCAATCTCCTGGGCTCAAGTGATCCTCCCACCTCAACCTCCCTAGTAGCTGGGACTACAGTCCTGTGGCACACACCCAGTTTGTTTTATTGAATTATTACTTCCAACTCACATATGCGTAATACAAGTCACATCTAAAAAGTTATATATAAGTTTTTCACAGAACTAGAATAAATACCATTTCTAATAAGTGCCATTATAACAAAATTCTCTCATAACAAAAGACTTCCAAGTCCCAAATGACTCCCTCATCTTTTTAATAATTGATACAACTTCAATAAACAAAACAGTGTGAACAATCCTTAGAAACTTCTGCAACAGCAAAGCCCCTTTACTGAATCACATAATAACAATCCACAGAGAGCACGCTGGCTCCACTGTCATGAACTACACAGACTGGGTGAAGGCGAGTAGGCTGGCGAAGG
Source organism: Tarsius wallacei (assembly GCA_963574415.1). Classification (NCBI taxonomy): domain Eukaryota; kingdom Metazoa; phylum Chordata; class Mammalia; order Primates; family Tarsiidae; genus Tarsius; species Tarsius wallacei. The sequence goes on along the minus strand of CAUYQG010072299.1, from coordinate 48,296 downwards.
CCAGGGAGTGTCATTACGGAGGGTATCTAGAGCTTTTCCTGCCCCCAGCAGAAGTTGGGGTTGAAGAGTGAACTACTTAGTCATCAGTCTTCTGCCCTACCCCCTCAACCACCTTATAAGTTTCCCCCAGAAAAACAAAAATGAACACTCCCCAGCTAACAGGCTGTTCCTGCTTGGTGGGAATGAGAGCACCGTAACACTGTCACGGACCTAGCACTTGATGACCTATTTTAGCAGCCAGCAGCTAAATCTTAAGTCACATGGCTAATTCAGAGGTTCACAGAATTCTGGATGGAGCAAAGGCAGGCATGAAAAGTGTTGTTCGCAGTCACTTCACAAGTAAGTCCTGCTTCTTTCTACCTTGAAATGCTGCAGCCGTTTCTCACCAGAGCTCAAGGTGCCACCAGAAAGGTTGTTGTGAGGACGTGCATTTTGGTTCCTACATTCAGTTGTCTACATCTAAATACGCACATGTGTCTGTGAGAATCATTGGCGGCTAGGCTAGGCTAGGTTTTTGCTGAATGCCTTTTGGTCCCACCAGAAAAAAGGAGGAAATTGGAAAAATATCTTGTTTATAAAGACATAAAATCTTACCTTTGTCTCAGTTTAGGGGGTTATTTATCATGTGTTAAATCTATGAAATCATGCATAATGCATGTTGTTTACTTTTAATGACTGATAATATGTGATGTTTTCTTTCAATGGTTTAAGTAATATAAGATAATCACATACTTCCCATTACAAACCTTAAATACTTTCTAAATGGCACTAAGCTAGTTAAATCATTTCTGCTGTCAACCTTGCATGCCAATGAGCTACAAAATTTATCTTTTCAGTCCTGTGTTCTAGTGCAAAGATATATTAACAGGATTTTTAAATTTTATCCAAAAAAATTTCGAAGTGGACAGTTGTGATTCAATGTGTAAGCAAAGAAACCATTCAGTTCACTTTTATGGTTTTCTTTTGAAATTAGGCTGATGTGAAAGCAAACCAAGGCTCTTTACTTTCTATTTGAAATCTTTAATTATAAGCATGATACAGCTGAAAGGCATCCTAAATTAGGTATTATCTTAGCTCTACCTTTATTTACTTTTATATAATTGTCCTGGTAAAAGATGTAATTACAGAATTATACAAAATTACTAACCTATTTTTTAATGTTTCCTAAGTGATAAACACATTACATACAGATTAAGACAAAAAAGTCTCTAACTAAAATAGCCAAGAGTAAATAAAAAGTGGAAACTACAATTCCTATTTCTTCTATTTCTTGGTTAGGAAAAAAATTACTTTATAAAAAAGACTGATTTGGGAGAATTATTTTATGAGCAATATTTTAAGATGAAATTGTACTTTTCTAAATGATATAAAAATAGTTATTTTAATGCCCAATTTACAGAAAAAAATCGGAGAAACAAGACTTTTATTACCATGAAAAAAGAAAAAAATTTCATTTGCTTGAATTTTTCACTTTGTATTATCGTGGAGTGTTTTGGAGACAGAATCTCAATGTGACATTTTTGACCTCATCTTTGATGTCTGCAGCATAGAATTGTTACTCTTGGAGGGAGAAGAGTTTCCTATCTGGAAAACAATGAGGCTTATTATATAACAATTAGGAGGAGAAATCATCTTCCCTAAATAGCAGAGTGGTTCCGAGTCCTCTAAAGGAATGGAGAAAGATGGCAGGGACACCACACATCCCAAACGGAATTTTACACAATGACTCAAATTATCATAAAATAATTAATCATGTTTCACTCAAGTGATAATAGATATAAATGTCAATTGAGGAGGAACAATGACTATGGAAGCCCATGGGATATTACTATCCAATGTCATCAAGATGTTATCAACTTGGCACCTCCCCTCTATTTGAAGGGTACATTTTAAATGCTCAGTTGGTTTGGCCTTAATTAGTCATCCTGATAGGTATCCATACTGAATCACCACCACATGTCTACAGAGGCAAGAGGAAGAGATAATACAAGCAAGATAAAAATGCATTTACATTTGAATCAAAATTATTTGAGAGGGTTTGAGTGCATCAAGTAATAGACTCACCATTAAAAGGTGAGTTATGCATAAGCCAAAGGTTGAGAAGGAAGCCATTATCTAGGCAGGGAAGGCTGAGTGCAGTGAAGGAGGAGCTAGCAAACCTTCATCAAGAAGGAAAGACTGAGTTAGGTGTTCAAGTGTTTTCAAAGACAACTCTGGGTGGATATGGAGGAGTACTCTAAGTAGAAAGTATAAATCCTGAAAGACAAGAAATAGTTTGGTAATTAGGGAAAATTTAAACAGTTTAGATGGGCTTGGAGAATTGATTACTAATGTTCTTCCCCAAAGAGCAGACAACCCAGACCCATATGGAGAGTGAATTAAACATGTATTAAACATGTGGTCAGATATTTAGCAGAGTTAAACGTGTTATTAGTTTTTCACTCACTCAACAAATATTTAATAAACACCTATTGTGTGCTAACTCCTGTGTTAGGTACTGTGAGTGCATCAGGGAATAAGAAAAAGACAGCTCTGGCCACCAGCTTATAGTATGGTGAAGACAGACAACAAAGAAACAGGAAATTAAGACAATGTTCTGAGTGCTATAATAGAGATCATTTATAAGGTACTTTTGGAGCAGAGGAGACTACCTAACCTAGTCTTGAAGAATTAGGAAAGAAATGTTAGAGGAAGCGACATTCAAGGTGAGGACTACATGAAGAACTGTAGCAAAAACTTGGAGGAAAGGGGAGAGCAGTTTTGGCACTAACAAAAGACCTGAAGCAAGAAGAATGGGCCACTGTGGAAACTGTGAGAGTCAAGCTGTAATTTGAGGTTCAAGAAAAGGGGTGAGACTAGAGAGGCAGCCAGAGGCCAGATCTTAAGGAGACGTGTTTTAACAAAAAACACAGGACCAGATAAAAAATTTGTAATACATAAATACATAAATATTTACTAAATGAATTAATAAATATCCATGGTGAATCTCACTCTCACATAATTAATCCTTAAAACTTTGACCCAGTATACATGCTATATTCGAATAACAAACAATTTAATCCTAGGTCAGGATATTGCAAATCTGACAGATTTCTTATATATTCCTCTCCATAGGGCACTTAAGCACATACATACACATACACACACCCAAAGGAAATTTCATTCTGATATGTAAAGCAAAGAAAAGAGAATTACAGTTGGGTTTGGTGCCACAAGCCTCAGCTGCTTGGGAGGCTGAGGCAGGAGGATCACTTGAGCCCAGGAGTTTGAGTGAAGCCTGAACTGCAGGACATTTAGTGAAAAGGAATGACCTCTTCATGATGTGTGGAACAAGTGAGTTGAATGTTGCCAATCATTTTATTAAAACTAGTCTGAGGAACACAATTGTTTTGCCTTATGTGGTGGTGGTAAGACATTTTTCAGGATAATTTTATATAACCTACTTAATAAAAGGCATGACCATTTTACTTTTTGTCACATTTTTAATAGGATCATATATACGATGATTAGGTATATATTAAAAAGAATGTTGAAAAGGGTTATATTAAAACCAAAAACAAAAGGCATAATTATGTCTTAATTTGCTTGTTTTCTAAAATTAAAATAAACAAATTCTGCTTTCCAAATGAAGCAATTATTTTTTTGGATCATTACTGCTCAATAATTACCATTTTAAAATTTTTGAATATTTACTGTAAAGCAATGTAATATTAACTCTTCTGATTAGAAAATGAATACTTGTGGGGAAAAAGGAAGCAACTTTATTAAAAAAAAAAAGATGCAGACACATCCTGTAATAAAAAAGTTCATTTAATGATCATATAATAATGGGAGGAATAAGTGGGTATGAAAGAGGAATGGGTCACTAAAATCTGTGCTAAGTTAAAATCTAGCACAAAATTAAGGCTGCCTAGCATGAGTCAGTGTATAAATTAGACTTTTTTTCACTTAGTTCTTTTGGCATGAAGAACATGTATATAGACTTTATTAATTTACTTTGAGAGTACTCCTCTTCTTCAGAAATACATGTTACTGGATTACATTAGGTTGCTCACTGGAAGAAGTTATATATTTGAAATGAAAAATGGGGAAATATATAAGGAGTTTGACAGTTTTCTTCAGGACACTTATTTTAGGTGATGTTACTGAAATCTTACATGGCTCATGGGTAACTATTATATTGGTTAAAATAAAAATATGTAGAAAATAATAAAAGTTAAGGCAGACTAAGTTTATTTGTTACAAATAAATTCTATTGCATCCAAGAATATAAGAATGTTTCACTCACTCACTATACTAAGTAATCATCTCTGTGATGCCAGGAAATTAATTTACATAAAGTTTCAAAATAAAGTAGGTGGCTATTTGACATTAATGCTTTAGAAAAGTTTTGTGTAGAATGCGTTAGTGATTGCACCACTGCTTTGGAGGATTATGGAAAATATTCCTTGTACTAAAAGGAATCTTTCCAGGGGAATAATGAACATCGACCAGAAGTAAAGGACAGTGAAAACTCAACCTTGTAAGTGAAATGATGGAACTCCAGGGCCATGCCTTCCTGGCCATTTGAACACCCTCAGGTGGAGCCACATTTCAACAGTCCAGGGCAGATGAAAATAGACACCATTTTATAACAAACCTATAAAGTGTGGTCTATGGAAAATCATTTGAATACCTCAATGACCATGTTTAAACGACTTCAGTCTTTTCCAATGTGAGCTGGTTGTTCACTTGGTCCTCCATGCTGGCTGTAAAAAACGAGTCTTACTATTAAACTCTCCGTATACATTCCTGAAAGTTATTTCAGATTTATTTTTTCCAGGGTATTAACTTCTTTACTCTCTCCTTGTCCACCATCTCAAATGTTTGACATCTTCTGATTCCAAAGGAAGATATTTTCACAAAAATGATGTAAGGCGGTAAATAAGTTTATTTTCTTAAGTAGTCATTTTTCACTAGACTTTTTACATAGCAATAGTAAACATGGTAATTAAATCTATAGAAGGACTCTCTCAAGACAACTACAATAATGCTTTCTGTTATAGTGTTCAATTTATTTTTCTCATCAATTCCAATTTAAAAATTTGAAACTTATTTTGAAAATATTTTAAGTTAAACTCTTATTAGAAGAATTTGCATCATACAAAAATTTACTGAGATGTTTCAAGGACTAGTAAATTCTTTGATATTTCATCATCTTGGTATCTAAATAACATTTTAGAAAGCACAAATATTTTAAAAAGTGACTCCATGGTTTTTAAACACATAGTAAAGCTAATTTACAGGTAGTACTTGAAATGGCAGAAAGTGCTTACCAAACATTTCTGGATAATAACAGTTTTAGAGTATAGAAGAAATACTTTCAAAAATAAAAAATTTCCCTTCTGTTGTGGTATAGTTGAGGTCTGTGTCACAAATCAGAGGACCCTCCCCAGCATATGGTGGAGCCGCCGTGTCCTCCCAGGGATGGTCTGCAGCTATGCTCACCTCGGGCCTCATCAGGAAGAGGTAAGCTGTCAAGTATAATTTCAGTCATAGGGTGGTTTGGTTGAGACAGATTAGTGGTATGCAATCATCATAGATAGTTTATCCCGGCTCCAAACTGCCGCTTGGGAAATCTTGAACTCAAATGAACAGAGACTCACTCATTATTAGTGTCAAAAAGGTACTCGGAGACAAAATTTGGTTGGCAGCACGAAAGATGAATCAAGGCGAAAAAGTGGCCAATTGCATGTTCAAAATCGAAATGGAGAGGCATACTACAGTTTGGAAATTCTTTAAATACCAGAAAAGTCATACATTATTAATTGGTCACTGATTAAGATTTAAAACACGTTTCTCTAAAGCAATATATTTTTAGAGAGACCATATAAACTGAGTGTATTTTCCTATTTCAAAATCTTTATTATCAAGGTAGTGCAGAGTAAGGAGTACTCTTTCATAAAGGGGAAAAAGATAACAAAATCTTTAAAATATTTTGTATAATTTTTGTATCCTTCCTTCACCTGGCTATTCCTAGAAATAAGACTTTTTAAAAGAGAAAACTTAGCTTTGTGGAAAGATTTTAACATTCAAATGTCTTGCAGCTGGATGACTTGCTAAGGAAGAAATCAGGATACAATAAAAATATAAACTTAAAACGTAGAAGAAACTAATCTAAATAACTTTCCAAATATTTTCTAAACACAGCAAAATATATATTTATAAATTGTAAAATACATTATTCTATTAGCAAACACAAACTTTGGTATCTTTAAGTCAGATCCCCCCCAACCAAATATCCACAAAAAGAATGTCCTCAAGTGTCAATGCCTGAAGTGATACGCTCTGACAAATCTAACAGCTCTTTCTGTGTCATTCCTAATGCACTTGTCACTCAGTATTATCCATCCTCATTAATGACAATGGGAAAGTTTATCTTGGGAACACGTTTTAAATCATCTACTCTTTACAATGGGACCATGAAATCTCTTACAAAACATGAGGCGGGAACTACTCTGACAACAAAACCCCTTCCTGGCAGCTTTATTCTTAATTCCTGTTCAAGGAGTAATCTGTTTATTATAAAATCATACAGAACAATATATTAAACAGAATTTGAAACAAGAATAGCTAGTGTGATTTTCAAGCTTACAAGTATTTTTACAACATTTTTATTAGGCTGAAAACACTAAGTTGAGGCCTTTTTGTGTGGTTTCATGCAATCTTTTCTGTTCTACATTACAAACACTTTTGAAAAGGAATTTTGTTTTACCTAATTTAAAAATAATTTTCAAATAAAAAGGACACTGATTATATAATTATTTTAAAATACAATACTTTGTATGAACTGAAATAAAAGCAGTTATGAGTAAGCAGGTCCTCATGCTTAAATTCCCAACTAAAATGCCAAAATATTCTAACTACAGTCACTGATGGCTTAAAAATAATCTTACCAGGATCAACACTGCTTTTAATAATATTATCACATTTTAAACTTGATCTTGCTTCGATGCCTAAGAAATTCCTACGGTTACAAAATAAATAAAATAAAAACAAGCAAGACTTCTTGAGCCATAGTGCTCACTGAAACTTATGGCTTTAACTATCAATTAGACACTGGAGAATGAGGCTAACAAACAACTAGTCTTTTTTTGCAGACTTCTGCTGATAAAAATCAATATATCCTTATGCCCAATATAAAAATAAGTACTTATACCTCCCAATATTCAGTCATCAAAAGTTTAATGCTATAATTCTATTAATTTACTCAAGAGTATACTAATCTTAAGTAGATTATAATAAAAAGCTAAAAAAATTGCATTTCATGTTGATTTTATCACTTTTAATCTTCTGAAGTCACTTAAATATTCAAACATGCTACAAAAATAAAAACACTGAATTTCTATATTAAAATTACATGAACCTATAATTCATTAAGGATTTTAACTTCAGAACGCAAAACTACTACGTGAATATTTTCGATTGATGCTTTGTTAAAGAAAGGTTCCTTTAAAGGATGTTGTAAAAATTATATGGGCTTCATGCTTAAGATTCTAAGTCAAATGTACAATACATACTACACAATGGTTAATTTACAATGTTATATAAAAGAAATATAAATCTAAGAAAAACTAAGAAGACGTACATATAAATTATAATTGTTCCTCATATATTAGGTGTTTATTGTCATCCAGTAACAGATAGAAAATAGCAATTGACGTGTAGCTTCATAAAGCTAAATCAGTGCTAATGGGTAAGAGATTGCTTTAGCATCTGAAAGAACCTGGTAGAGATTCTAAGCAGTGAGTTCCACATGATTACTGCAAGGCTGGATGAGAAAATATGTGCACACAATGAGAAGCTGGCTTTGAAGCACGTTAAGCTCCCTTCCGATTTTAACCTTTTATGAAATTTAGGTATTTTCTCAAAGAGACATTAGGCAATCTGTCTGAAAAAAATCTAGGTATTTTCTCTCAAAAAGACTATATAATTTCTACAAGTGCAAATTATACATCAAATGTTGTGTATATTCATTATTTTTTTAAAAAAACTTAATTTTAAGACTGTACATCATATCCCCAAATTGACAATTCTCTTAGTAAATTTTCTTTTAAGTATGTAGCTCTCTAGAATAGTAAGTCTTTTTTTTTTTTTTACAGCAAATTTTCTTTGTAAATGACCAGACAGAAAATTTTTTTGGCCTTGCAGGTCATAAGATTTCAACTTAGTGATGCATTGTGAAAACAGCCATAGACAAAACGAACAGGACTGGCTGTGTTCCAATAAAGTTCATTTAAAAAAACAGTGGTGCTGGATTTGGTCCACAGGTCATGGTTTACCAGTCTCATGCTCTAATGCACCAGGGGCAAACTTGCTTTAATACTGCTCTTTACTTGCCCAATTTTACACAGACCAAAGCTTAAGAATCTTTCCAATAGAACAATGACATGCTATAATAATTGAATACTAAAGAAAAGAAATGGCCCACGTGTATGGTATCATGAGGCACCAATCATATTTCCAAATATCTTTACATGCACTTTTTTGTTTTGAACTGAATGACACATGAAGCCAATAGTATGGGTGAATAAAATGTAGTCAGTTATAAATCATGCACTATAAAGCTTTTCTTCTAAATATTACTGTTCTTAATTTAAATTTCTATCTGGATCAGAATGGTTTCTCAGGAGGAAATTCTTAAAAAACAAACCATAGAACTAGATTGGAATGTGTCAGCGTCACGTGTACAAAGAAGTCCATGGCATGATTCTTCAATAAGAATGATCCTAGATTCTGTTATGGAAGTGATATCAGATACTTCACTGCTAATGCGTATTTACGTAAAGTTGTAGGATATCTAAAATGTTGTATTCAAATTCCCTTTTACATAATTATTTCATCTGTAACTCATAAGTCTCACAAATCTTCTATAATTGTTTTTTCTGTTAAAATCTAGGAAAACACATAGAGAATAAAATCAGTTGTACCTGTCACAGAGGACTGGGCATATTAAAAGGTAGCTACCGAGTCAAAAGCTGTTAGAAAGCACAGACACTTTAAATGAGGGAATTAGAGTTGATTGCTGTCTGTTCTGGGAGACTTTTAAAAACCTAAACTAATCTAATAGTTCATATAAGGAATGGGATTGGAATCTCTTGCTGACATTTTTATAAATTTGAAAAATTTATCAGCAAATCTTTTGGGATGAAGCATTTAAAATAATTTCAAATGGCAATATAATGACAATGAAATCATAATTCAGAAAGCATACCAATCATGTGTTATGAATTGAAAATTATGTTTCCTCATTTCCTGTCTGGTGTTTTTGAGGAGTACATTTGACTTTACTTCAGCAATAACAGTCCCTTACAGTATTAGCTGATATTTGTTGAAGGTTACTTTACTCATGCAAAAACCTTAGAAGCATGTTAAACATCTATGGGAAACTGTATCAGCACTATCAAACTATTCCCTAGGGCCCAAAATGGTGAGATTTATTTTTATGGTCATAGTCTCTAACATGTTTTGAGCAGTGTCAGGAGGATATTCATTCATTCAACATTTAATGAGCACCTACGTGGCCAGGCATTGAACTAAGGAAAGGAGATACAACAATGAGTAAAAGAGACCTCAGTTTATAGCACTTCTGCCCCAAAAAGAACATTTTCCCAAAGTCTGATACCATATTAAAAAAATGTGTGATTTTTTTACTGTATGAAAGTATGGCAGCAAGACCGCCCAAACAAAGCAGTGCAAAGCGAATACTCCTGAGTTGGATAATCGGCACAAAAGACTACTGAGTCAGAGCTGTTCTTGGCAACTTACTTAATAATTGGCCTTAGTATTTTTATAGACCAATCAGTCCTACAGGTCTTGAAAAGGCAATTTATCATTATTCATTTGAATCTTGATTCAAACCCACTGTTAAACTACTTTGTTAATCCTAGAAGATATTGTTTGGCATTGACAAGAAATTTAAATTTTGTTTGAGAGTACACAGCAACAGCAACAAAAAATAAGGGTGTGTGTGTGGTTGTTGTGTGTTTGAATGCTCAAGTGCAGAAGGAAGAACCTAGAAAGTGCTGAAGAAATTTATTTTATTAGTGAATTTTCAAAATTTGATTTTCTGAGACTAAAAAATGACTTGTGCCTCAAATATATGTATAATATATACAAAATCTACAAAATAATCTGTATCAAAATTATTTAAAGAAAAAAATTCTTTTCTTAGTATTGATCATGACTAATTCATTCAATACAGATCGTTACTAATACTTTACCTGGACAACCATTTTTTTCACAAATTTGATAACTTTTTCTTTTTGGGGGGGTGAGAAAGCAGAAGTTTATTAAGACAGAAGAACTCCCAAGCAGGAGGGCACCTGAAACAGGGTTACCCTGAATCCTTCTCCATACTTATCCCTGACAAGTTTTGAACTTCCATACAGAAAAAATAGACTTTATAAATCTGAAGTGTTTTGAAATCTGCTAGTGTTATGGTAAAGGACAGTCAGACAATATCACTATGATATGTTTTGTTACACTTGAATGTGACCCATATATCAAAACAAACGAACACATACACATTTCTATAAGCAGGTTTCCCTTAAAAGTTGTAATTATTTATCTAATAATTTTTTATAATTATTTACATCAAGAATATGGCACCCTTGCATTTGGTTTTGCTTGACTTTTCAGCAATTTGTTTATAAAAATATTAATAAGCTAGTCTGTGCTAGCCTCTTCCTTTGCATATGGAATACAGGACAAGTGGACCCATTTATTTACAGGACGAACAAGGGCAATCCATTTCATGCTATCGCACTGACCCTTCACAAAGATCTTGTAAATGAGTAGCTTTTACAATATGTACACGTGACCTTTAATTGCACCAAGAGGCTTTTTGTTACAGGCTTTTTCAATGCTACACCATAGCTACAGTGCAAGTCAGTAAAATATTTCTAAGGTTATTGGATAGAAGTGGCAGAAATATCCACAAAAAACACCTCTGTATCAAAATATGTCAGTGAAAAGTTTGATGCATTTAAGTCTACACTATAGTAATGCCTTTTAAATAACTTGACCAGAAAGACTAGCGTTTTTTCAGTCAAATAAGAATTAAATATTTAGGACATTCATAGACAATTCATTAAATAAAGACTTGAATTTAATCAAATACAACTTCGCTTTTAATAGCCTTTGAAAACAAAGTCAGTTCTATTAAAATTTATATTAGTTTCATTTCATAACAAAAATTTACTTGTAGCAAAAGATACTTCTCTCTTTTTACTAAATTACTATATACGTTGAAGTTTTTTATGTAAAATTTTCAGTGAAGAACCCTGTATCCGAAAACACACCAAAATATATTTCAAGCATTACTTACATTAGGCAATGATATTTACAACAATTTTTTTAAGCACATATAGGACCAACTAATTCAACTGATTTACTCAGAAGTTCCTGAATGAGTACAATATATTTTTGACAGTCTCACAAAAAATGGAACCCAAATACCCCATTTCATTAAATCCTTCATATTGGGTATCTTATTTCTGGAAGGCTCATGCCAAAATGATTTAGTTTGATTCTCTACGATAACGTTGGGTTGACTCGACAGCACCTGACAAAACAGTTCAGGGAACTTCACCACACCAGATACAAAGAACCTGACCTGGCTTCTCTAGAAAATGTCCACTGTGGCATGGCATTATGACAATAATAACTTTGCCAACATTTTAATTTCTACTTAAGTAAGAGAACTGCTTTACTAGTTTTGGGATAAAGGCATTCCGATTACACCCTACTTTCTATTAATTATTTATAATGGACTCCAATTTTACCTTTTAAAATCTAATAACTTATATTTAATATCATATTTTCTTAATGAGAAACATAATTTCTTCATATTACTAAAATGCAGAAAAACTTTTAGTAACATTCATTGATAAAGAGTAAAATATTTTGCAATCGTAATTTTGCTAAAAGATGGATCTGAGTCATAATATTGTCCTTTCATTTTTTTTTAACTTATTTCTAGCACATGGCAGATTTTTTATTACAGACAAATTAATTTGCAAAAGAGCTAAAGCCATTATCTAAAATACTATTTGCTTCTACAGGATTCCTGAATCTTAAGTAAAGCAGGAAAGGTATTTTATATAAATAAATGTCATTTTTTTTGTTCTAGTCCACTATCTTGATATAGTTTAAAAGTATACCAAAGAACTTTATACTCAAAGAACCTAGCAAATCAAACATTTGCAAAGAAGACAAATAACTCATAGTATGAAGGAATCAAACCTTCATCAGAATCAGTTATAAAAAGGGAGGCAAAAATTAGAAATTCAAAAAATTGAACTTAGTAGACCTTCATTAACTTACAGTTGCAGACACCTTAATTGTCTCACAGGGTTAATTTTTGATGCTCAAAAGATAACAAATGTAAAATAACTTAGAAAATATAAAATAAAAACATGTTAAATTAGCTATTAGCAAATTAATAAGTGCAAAAGTACTTACATATAAAACTTAAGTGAATACAATAGTAATACGCTGTAATTAAATTTTACATACTTTTAAACCAGCAAAATAGTGGACGAGAACAAAGAAAACTACATTATAAAGTAAAGATTTTTATATAAAATTATTTTTGGTCAAGGTGTCAAATTTTAGTAATATTTCTCAAATAAACAATTCATTTGATGTAGCTAATAAGTTTAATATCATAGGTGCTGATGGCCATATACAAACTTTAAGATATATGATAGCCAAACACAAATGCACTTTGTATTTCTTTATACAGAATACTTTCTCTGTCTTATTTAGGATTTAGAAATCCCATAAAAGCAAACAGCTTTTTAGGAAATGACTTTACATCTTTTGCAAATTAATTTTTCCATAATGAAAAACCAATCATATACTAGAAATAAGTAAATAAAGGAAAAGACAATATCACCACCCAAATATACTCACACATATATTATGACACACACACGCCCCCCCCCCAAATAGCATCATGTTATATAAGGAAGAAGCTATGATTAATCCAATCTGAATTTTATAGTGAATTTCATAGCGTATTCTGCAAAAATGCATGTTAAGAGCAGGAGTTTTTCATCTGAACGTTAAAAGAACATATATATAAACATACACATATATCTCACACATATATACACACATTTTTTGAGATTTTTTTTAAAAAGTCCATCTCTCATTGGAGAATCCTTCAAGACAGAGGCTTTCTGGGTTATGTACTTATGATGAGACAGCAGTACAGCTTGGGGCATGGCAGACAGTAGTTAAGAGCACAGGATTCAGAAGAAAACAGACTTGAATTTAAGTGTCACTTCTGCCAGTTAGTTGCTCTGTAACTTTGCAGAAGTTAAGTTGCTTGATCTCTCTAAACCTTGTTTCCTCACTCATAGAATGCAGATAATCATGTTACATTACATGGTAATTGGAAGGTCTATGAAACCATGACTATAAAGCACTTGGAGTAGCCCCAGCTCCCTATTAAACACTTTATAAAACTTATTTTTTAAAAATTGGTAACAATTAACTGAATTCCTGAATATCTTAGCTTTCCAGTGCAATTTCACAAATGGTGTCAGAAGATCTGAATTTAATACTGGCTCCAACCACAGATGTGTGACTTTGGGAAGGTTATGTAACTCCCAACATTTCTATTTATGAAAATATATGTAATAGTATGTATGCAAGAGCTCCCGTGAGGATTAAATAAAAATTAAGTATTGCAATATATGTGAAAGAATCCAGAATAAATGAGATACCAAATACATGTTCTGAAGGAAACTTATGGTAGACATGAGTCACTTTAAAAATAGTAGTTTATCATAACAAATGTTATGGACCCCCTGCTGTATGTGCTCAGAATTCAACTGCAGACAAGACATGCTACACACTTCTTATAGAGCTTACATCTTAGTGGTGAAGTTGGGAAAATAAACAAATTAACTGATGAACAATTATAATAATATATAAGAGTCACACTGAAGATTAAAATGGTACACAAGAGTAACTCAGTGAATACTTTGGATGGGCCCACCAGCTTCTCAATGGAGGAGATGGAGAGTTAACTTACAATCCACACGGCAAGGGAAGGCCTTGAAAGAATTGGAGGGGCGGGGATCCTGAACATCTGCTGTGCAAAGGCACTGAGGCAGGACTAAACACAAAACGTTTGGGGTACAAAAGTATCCCCAAAGCTACCTAAGTCACAAAGCTCAAGGATGCCATAGTTATTAAGTATTGTTACAAGCACCTTGGAGGATATACGAGCAAGATATATCTTCTTACCTACTGGAATTTAAAAATACTTTTAGGTGAGGGGATGGAATAACTGTGCTATCATTATTTTTTGTTTCCTTTTTTTTCTACCTCCCTTAGACACCATCGATGACACACTATGGGAGGAAATGCTCCAGAAAGTCTTGTGTAGGCTGGACAAATTCTGCTATAGCAGTTCTATATTGGCTTTAAAAATAGCCTTGAAACACTGTAATATAATTTTCCTGGAGCCAAACCATAGAACATCAAAATAAATGTTTGTGACTATGAGAAGTAGGAAGAAGGAGAAGATCTTTTTCCTTCTGTATCTTTAGTCGATGCTGACTCTGTATCATCCTGGTCTCAAAAGTTGCGATAATCACACTACAGTTACCATGGTATCTTCATGAGACTCGTGGACTGAAGAGTATTATATTAGCAAGATTCTAAATATTTGACTTTGCTTTGTGCAACCACCTCATTATTCAAATATACACTTTCCTTAAGTTTCCTGAGTAAAATGTAGTTATGAATAAGTATAAAAATAGTGCAATGTAAAATATTAAACCCTAAGTTCAACTTATAAAATGATGATTTTTATAAAAAAGTTATTTTTGGTCAAGGGGCCCTAAGATATTTTAATCATATTTCTTAAAGAAATAGGATTCATTTTGTAGCTATCAAGTTGAACATCATAGGTTTTGATGACCATACAAAAACCTTAAGATATACGATAGTCAAACACAAATGTGCTCTTCCTTGCAATGCTGTTCTGCCAGCCACACTAACGGGAAGCATGTGAAATGAACACAAAAGCAAACAGGCCTGTGCTGCCTTAGGGAAAGTCAGCAAGATGGCAGTTTCAATCATTCGGAATAATACTAAAGCTGCCTTAGGCTTTTCTCAGAATGGAAACATGTCACTATTACTGCAAATTTCAACAAATCAGAATGCAGAGAAAAGAACACTTATGCAATCACATTCTGGAAGGGCACTTTACCCAACATTTAAGTGGAAAACAATTATAAGGAAATTTCAGAAAAATTGTCAGTGAACATAAGTGACTCAGGAAAAAATTTTTTCTTTTCAAAGTGCTTAATAGATTTTTCAAAAGCTTGCCACTTACAATTTCCTTTTGCATTCTCCTTAAGGAATTATTAATGCAAAGACAAATTCATATACAGCGGTAAGTAAAAAGTTTGGTATTCCAGCTGCCAGGATGAAATACTCATTCTTCCCCGACATAGTACTATTACTCTGGAAGGCTTGATCAAAGGGGAATAAGCTTTCATAACATTTATATAGGAAGTTAAAAAAATACTTCAAATATTTTGGGAACTTACCTAATCAGTATACTTTTAGCATGTGTCTAGTCATGTAGCCATCTTTGGTCAATCATCAAAAAATCAAAGGCAAATTGGCATGACTCAACCCTAACTTTAATACCGCATGATTGTGTCGTGTAAGCTTGTTTTGTGTGAGAGCTGCTGTGGTTTTAGCAGAGAGATTAACAACCGGACCTAAGCTGGCCTCCAAACCTTGCCCTGCTGATGCCTCAAGCTCTTTGAAGTCTGACCATCATACCTGGCAAAACAACAGTGGGAACTAGGGTGGTGTCAGATCTAATCAAATTGTTTGCTGCTGCATAGCTAACTATGGGGTCCACTAATTGGCCCAATTGCGGATTATACCTTTTGCTACAGATTCAAGACAATAATTTAGTTAAATGACGTTTTTTTTTCTTATCTCTTCTAATTAAGATTCCAAAGTGGGAAGAAATAGGATTAGACAGAGTCTCAAAACTGTGTTCTCCTTAAGGTGGTATGCACTTTTGATAGGTTTGCCACAGCATGTGAAATATATAGAGTATAGTTAAGTGTAAAATCAACTTTTGCAGATTCTGTGATGCCCATGTGACACTATTAAATGTCTGTATCACTTGGGAATGAAAGTATAAACACTGGATGGTAATTTAATGAATATTAAAATGTAAGCATGTAAAAAATTACATTTCCATTGTTAAAGAATGTTAATTTGGGTTTATTTCTGATAACTGATTTCATCTGTATAAATAGGTGCCTATACTAAATTTTGATTTTTTTTTTTCTTTCTGCTAACTGTAGGACAACTAGAAATTACTTAAAACAGCAACCAGTATTTCTGGAGGGGATCATTCTCAGAAACGGTATATTAAACTATAGCCCTTGATGCTACAACTTATGACTTTCAAGCTAGACATTTAACTTTCCATTATTTTATTTTAGTGACATAATTGTGAGTTGATAAGCAAAGTTAACCATCCCTCTCCCCATCTCTAGATACAGTAAATATATAGTCACCTTTCTACTTCTCATTTAAAACCTGGAAAGGCTGTTGAAAATAAATGTGGGGAAGAAAGTAAACCTAGTACTAAAGACACCATGCAACATTCCAGATCATTAGACATTGTAGTGACTAGCACCTTTGTAGTTTGCAAGAGTTTACGCTTTTACAATATGTAAAAATTTCAAATAAATCTACTGTATAATATCAAGTTATATGGTAGAATTATTATAAATCTAATTTATATTGATGGGACTTACTATCCTGGTCTTACTACTTCAGAATAAACCTATTAAGTACGTATATCAAAAACAATAGCTTCTTAATAAAAACTGGTTGGTTGTTGGGGGTGATGCCTCAAGCCTGTAATCCTAGTACTTTGGGAGGCTGAGGTGGGAGGATCCCCTGAGGTCAGGAGTTTGAGACCAGCCTGGTCAACATAGCAAGATCCCACTGCTACAAAAAATAACAATACAATTAATAAAAAACCAAATTAGTTGGTCATTTATTTTGTGAGAAAAAGTTCTTGGTGACTGGACAGGTGCTGAGGTCTTATATTCTGAATTAGGAGCAAGGTATAAGACAACATTGAGTAAACTTGATCTACTCTGCCATTCTTCACTCTTAGCATTCGTTTAATCCGCAAGACCCACGCCCATTCACTATTGATGATAACTATTAATTCTGGACCCATTAAAGCCTATGTAAGTACTGCTAATCTTTACATTGAAAGTCTATAGTAAACACTATATGTCTTTTGTATATTTCAGTGTAACCCAGTGACCACACTCTCTAACTTGATCTTAGAAACACTCAATTTTAGAGCTGGGAAGCGGTCCCACTACCAAGAGTTTGGGGTACCTTAATGGAGGTTACAACTAATGTAGCACACATTACAATTTATATTAGAAAATCGTACTACTAGAACGTGTTAAGATATGATGAAGCTGAAAATACAAAATCAAAATAGCAAAATGATGAAATGCAGTGAAAATGTTGCTTTTATGATGTCATCAAATATACAGCCACATTTCAAATTTGACCAAATCTTGTTTACGTATTATAACTATATCATAATTACTAATGTAAAAAAGAAACTGGTTCATGATAATACCAGTGTTAAAGAAGCAAAGATGACAAATACTGAAAAATGCACGTTAAAGTAGTTACTTTAGCTTGGAAGTGAAGCTACGTATCCAAGTTATAAATCTTAGCTAAGAAGGCAGTGCATATGGGTCATTTGACCAGTAGTGCTTATGTAATATTTATAGTTGTATTATTTGGACTATTTAAAAAGCTCCATTCATAATTTATCTATATTACATACATTTCAGCAAAGATTCTCTGTCTAAGTAAATGACCCTAATCTTAGGCAACAGATACAAAGATGAAATACACATAGCTTCTGTATATTGAATCTATTATCACAGCTCTGTTTACAATATTAAATCACTATATAAAAACATAAATAAGCCAGTATAGTGCCTGGTATACAACAAAAGCTCAATACATGCTTTCTATGATTAAATTAAGGTTAAGTAAGTTTAGGTAAACTTGAGCTGGTTAAGGTCAAGGAATAAGTACTATATTATGGTTAATTAAATATGCTAAAGTGTTACCATGTACAGCTTATAAGAATAATCAGTTTTCTAAGAACTGGAAAGCCATTTCTTTTAACCTTAAGACATACTGAATCAACTTTAAACTTTCACCTTCACTTATCTAGAATGCATGCCAGAATTTTAGCATCATTAGTATTAGTATAGGTAAGATTCTGCTATGGTTTTATAGAGGGACTGATTTACAGAGCTTCATAGTAATAGGTGTTAGTAAAAATTTATACTGCGATTACATTAAAGTTTCCACTTGACTCTGGACAATACCAATGCATACTCCAAGAAGGAAGAAATATTCTTTTGCCTTCTCCAAATCACTAAAAGAAATTAGGGACTACAAATTAAAGTTGCTCTACCTGTTAGAAGCCCTTGGTAGCTACTGGTAAAACAATCATCAGTTTTCAGACATAAGAAGGGCTATGATCTAACAAATCAAAGAAAGGGGACCCTAAAAATAGAGATGAAGTGTTTCCAGCCATGTCTCCTTCTGAGACCATGTGACTGAGAGAAAATTCCAATGTGTAACAAATCCATCTGCATGGAATCAGAAAAGTTATTTCTGGTTTACCTGCCAAACCACCTTTTGCTTCTAAAATTTAAGACTCAGATTCAATGGCTGGTATATTTTAGTCTCTGACTATACAGATTAATATAGTGTACTTAAAAAAAATCAGGCCATTAAAAAACATTTATTTGCTATATATATTAAAACATTGCCTTTGATAGACGACTTTACCCCCAATAAAGGAATTCTTGAACTAATTACTTTCAAGTCACTCTCCAGATTCTATAATATATCACCAAGACTTTGCTGTTTGGATATACATTTTAAAATGTACCATGCTACATTTAAAACATTTAATTGTAGGCAAACCACATGATTTTATTCTGTTCTAATTTTATATATATATATATATATGTATACATATATATATATATATATATAAAATTTGATTTGGTTTGTTTGATTATTTAACTTATATTTTTTCTAATCACTAAATTGAATATTATGGCATAAGTAAGTTTTTTAGAATGTTTCAATTATACTTCTATTAAAAAAAAAAAACAATCTTACTGATTAGGTTATGAGCCAAAAAGGTACCAGATTTGATTGGTTGTATTCAATTTAGCTTTTTAAAAAACAACTGTCTATTTACGTTTTGTTTTCAAATATTGCTTCTAAACCACAGGGTGACCAATTATAATGATTCTTAGTTTAGCATAGTAGGAAGAAATGAGAAAATGGAACAGAAACTTGTGTGGTTAATAAACGCTCTTTCATTAGCTCCAATAGTGAACTGTAGTCATGATTAGAAACTAAAGTTATACAAAGGAGAAGTCCTACTTAACATTATGTAAGTTGTTTATTTCTCTTGTCTCCCAACCCCCAATAAGACCCAATGGGAGAGGGAGAGGAAGATGGAGAAGGAGAGAAGAGGGAGAAGGAGAGAAGAGGGAAAAGGAGAGAAGAGAGGGAGAGAGAGAGAGAGAGAGAGAGAGAGATTGAGAGAGATTCTTCACACTACTGTATCATTTTCTTCTCTGGGTATTTTTTTTTTCACTGGGGAATTACTTGCTTAGTCCATATGGTAATAGAAATGTTACCCTAGATGTGGTTTAACTGAAAACAGATGTGGGAAAAAAGGTGCCACATGGAGAGAAAAAACTTACATCTTTTGTTAAAAATATAAAATGCAAAAGAAAATGATAGGTATGCTTTCCTTGTGACACTAAACTATAACTTTATTTCTCTAAAAGTTTTAAGCGATATTATGATAAATTACTCAGTATTCTATCAGAAAAACTGAAACAATGTTGAACAATTACAGTGTTGGGTTCCATTTCAATGGTTTCTTTTGAGAACGAAAGCAAATTAGCTCAAGAATCACTATTTCTACACTCACGCTCTTTTGGCTTTAAGTGGCTTTTGAAGGGAGTATCCCCAGATGAGAAAGTTCTAACACTCCTGCAGAGATGACCTGCTTGAAGAACTGGCTGCCTGATTAACTATTAACTGCTCTCAATAGGATTAGATAATTAAGGACATTGATGACCATTAATTAGGAGGAGGGCACATTAATTTGTCACTGGATAGGGCCCTTACAATGATTTATAGGTTAGTGCTACTTGCAAATGTGAAGGGAAAGAGAAAAAGAGAGAGAACCATTAAGTTACCTTATCAAGTGGCCAGCTTAAAGAGGGCAGAGGGTCAAAAAAGGGCCAAAGTGGTCACTTAAGGGTGAAGTCCCAAACACCAAAGCAGTGCCAAGCCACATTGACCATCATTTGGTGATGAAGTTAAAAATATGCTAATTTATTGGTGGCAATTCTCTCTTTTTATGGTTTCAAGCAGTTAAGACAAGTGGCCTGCTTAAGAGCTTTTCATTTGAAAAGAGATTAAACAAAATGGTTTGTCAAGGCTGCTTGGCTGTTTTATGTCTTTGTTGAAAAAAATTGCTCCGACTATACCGATAACTATCACATCACCCCAAAGCCATCTTTCTCTGAACATTTACTTCGTTAATAAATACATCAATTCTAATTGCTTAATAGTTCCCTGTTCATTTGCTCTTTAGCAAGATTAAGTTGAAATAAATCTTTTTGCACTACTACTTTCTGTCACCATTGCTTGCATAAAGGTCACAAAAAAACTTTAAGTGTTGTAGAACATTGACTTAAATATATTAGTGTAAATTCTACTTTGTTTAATTCCACACATAAAGGGAAAGATAATTTCACCAAGGGTAGAGAAAAATGCTTTAAAAATGTAGATCAGAATCCTTTTTTTTTAGCCATACACAACTGTGGGTAGCATTCACATTCTACACACAAGTAAGCACAGCTCATTAACATTTAATTAAATCTGCTTTTGAAAGTCTTGGAAATATGCATGTCATATTTATCATATAACTTCGGAGCTCAATTTTAATAGACATTTAAAACAAAATCTTTTTTTGCTATACTCTAATAATATACCATTAGAATAAAAGGATATTCTAAAAAAATTATTCAATTACACCAAAAGAACTTAAAAATATTCAGCATGAAACATGGCCTAAGAATTTCCTCAAAGTAAAAAAAAAGCGGGAGGGGGGGGAGGAGATACTATTTGCCTCAAGACTGTAAATTTAAACATAAAAATTCTCTTACCTCAATGGTGAATAGCTTCCTTTTTAATTTAAAAGCTAAGTCTTTGACATCTGATTCGTCACAAATCAAGTTATTAAGCCGAGGAATCTGCTGTATATGAATCAAGCCTTGTGGAAAGGAAATCAAAAGAAAAAACATTGAAAAACGCTGTCATCGGATGCATAAATTAAAGAGTCTTACAGCAGAATCCTGTAAATTTACACACAAGCATCCTCCCCTTTTAAAACTGGGGCTTACTACCAGGAGCAATGAAGCAAATGGTGTGATTATACTCAAGTAATCAAGCAGAATAAGATAAACAGAAATCCTTGTGCAAGGAAAACTAATTGCACTTTGGTACAGAAGTACAGATGTAAAGAGGGATCTTAATACTTGTCAAAACTACAGCCGGTTTGTGTGTGATTTTCTCTTGTATTTACAGTAAGCAAATATGGCTATCACCTTGCATGCTGCCCACGGCGCCACTGAGCGATCTTTATTTTATTAAATGCACCAGTAAGCAGCCAGCAAAACAAGACTCATGGGTTACTGATAACCAGGGAGGCACTAGTGAAAAGTAGTTCATTTTGTACCTTATTAATGACTTGAACAAACCCTTGAAGAAAACTACATTTCAGAGCACATGCTAGGACCAAACATTAACCCCTCTGCCGTCCCAAGACTCTCATTTCTGTGGCATGGAAGACCTCTGTGTGGCTATGATAAGCTGTGCAACAGTGCTAGGTAAACCGTGAGCTTTGGCCTCTTGTCAGTAGAAACACTTGCTAATTTTTTCTGACAAGGGCACTGGATGGCTTTTGTGCAGCCAAATGTAGTTTCTGACTAAACTAGGGGTCATTTCCCACAGATGAAGACATGGAAGGTTCTTCAGTGCATCTTTCTGCCTGACTCAGTTCAAATTTTAAAATCATGATTCCAAGGACACCGATCCCAAAACATGGAGGGAAAGGCAGATTACAGATTTGAAAAAAAGAACCCAAAACAAAAAACCCAGATAAATCTTACTGACAGAACTGCTTCTTTAATGCACGGTTTTGTGTGTCCGAATGCTTAATAACGCACGCATCGGTTTTAGTTTAAAACAGTAAACCTTTAAGGGTTTAGCTTTAAGAGTGGCCCCTTTCAAAATAGTTCACTAAAATATGTGACTTAATTTTTAAACTTAAAAATGTAAAAGGTGTTATTAAGAAGTCAGCTTTTAGTTACAAATTAAAAATATCTCATATGTACTTTTTAGTAAAATATACTTATTAGAAATAGGCACACTATACTTTTATGTGCACATTTCTCATTTTAACCTTACATGTGCTTGTTTGGCTATTAAATCAGGAGGCCTTATAGAATGAATGAATGATTTCATCATCAGCTCTTTTAATTAACAGTTTACTAGTTTTCAGAACCACTCATTACTTTGTGGAGAATAATTTATCAATTCAGAGATTTTAACACAAAGAATCATAGCCTCACAACCTTTGAAACGTTTTAATCAAGAGCGTATATTTTTAGAATACAAAATATAATTTTCCTAATCCATAAGCTCATAAAATTTATGATAGTCCATATATAATTTATTAAGGTAACACTTAACTTGAATTAAAAGACAATGGAAATAATAATACATTAATGAAACAGTTAAGTCTTAATAGCTCTCTTACTACCATAATGAAAACAATATACTAAATGAGATACACAGAGGTTGAACCTGGGCCCCACTATATGCACATGTATGCAACTCAACAACCACGAGGAACATTATTTTACAGTAGCTCTTGCTCACAGCTTCATTTTTCTAGACTTTAAAAAATACCTGATTGTTGGTTTATATTATCTTTTTTTTTTTAAAGGCGATAGATACTCTGATTCCTTAAAGCACTGGCCAACTATCATATAAAGCATCTTATAATCTTTAATTCTTTTATGGTAGACTATAATATGTAAGCCAACAAAAAACCTGCCATAGTTGCACACAATTGCATCTTACACTATCTTATAGCAGACTTCAAATAAGCTAGTCAGTCTTTAAATCAGAGTTTTCCAAGAAGTACAGTCATTCCACAATCATAATAGCAATAATTTTCATAGACTCAGAATAAGTAAACAGGGAAAAAATCTGTTATTTACTACATTCTAAATACAGTTTAGACCTATGCTATTAAGACCTAATTACAAAGTTTTATTATTCGTATGGATCTATGTAAAAACCTTTATCTTAAAAAACCCCTAACTTAACCAAATGATTCAGATATTTTTAAAAGTAAAATCAAATAAGTAAAAAGTCTGATGAATTCACCTGAATTTATATCAGGGTGGCAACATTTAAAAATCTGTTCGTAATTCAAACTATCAAGAAAATGAGTAAACAGAGAGAAGTTCTAATATAACCAAAGATGTTCACTTTCTGAAAATATAACTGACTAGGAATTTAAAAATATAATATGGTATGTATTATATCATAAAGCTAAGCTTTGTAATGTATAATCTGCCACACAAAGCTGTTATTGTTAAAATCAACACGATATTTGTTTCGTGTTCATTTGTTTCATGGCGAGCAAGTATGACTGATTTCATGGCAACCTTAAGGCACTGGGACAACGAAACACACATCTGACTATGCCATGCCTCAGTACATGGGGTTGAGTCCTTTCAAAGAGCTAGCACAGCCTGCGGTCTTCAGGGAGTTTGGTGATGGGCTGCCATGGACGACTGGCCAGGAAAGAAAAACATTTAATAGGTATGGTAGAAAACAGAATTCATGCTATTTGACAGTAGATATTCGGACTGAACAGGATGCTTCCAGGAACCCTAGAACCCTCCAGTTCACACTCTTCTCATTATGAAGGTGCTGCTTACCATGGTAGTCTTTATATAATGGGTTGGTTTCTCTTTCGGAACCCAGAAATGATTCCAGGCCAACTACTGTATCTGACAAGTTTGTGATACGAGCAATAATTGCTTTATTCTGTAAAACATAGAAACAAACAGTCATGTTAAAAATATAGCATCTAAACGATACCACGATACCATCTCAAAGACAAATTGTAGTGGAGACAGACTATCAGCATAAAGAAACAGCTTAAAAACTAAAGCTACTTAAGGCTGAAAACTAGATGAAACTATGCCCTTAATTAAACATTCCAACCCATGTAGTTATGCTATTCTTATTCGAAGAGCTAAGGGGAAAACATTAAGTTGGTAAAAGACACAAATTGATTGGTGTTGGCAGAAATTTTTCACTTGTATTAGGGGAAAGGCTACTTTTATTCTCGTATACTGCTAGTGTTCAAATAGCTTCATCCATGGCGCACTGGAAAATCTGTCAGACAGCAGGATTCAGAGACAGTAGATAGCACAGTAGCAGGTAGAAGGCAAGGGTCCCACTGTCGTCTGTCGGCTGGGACTAGGTCCCAGCCCTGTGACAGCTGAGGTCCTCTGTGACATATTAGAGACATGGAAGGGTCCAGCTAGAGACTGCAACATGGCTAGCTCTGGAGTCTTCTGTTGCCTCTTTCCAGATGCTGCCACCTGGCTCTGGGATAACAACAAAGGGAAAGAAAAGATGGGACATGACTGACACTCAGACCAGCAGCCCATTTTTTCTTTCCCAACACAACCTGCGATGAGCTGAATACTGCTGAGTACATCTTAAGAAATGACCTATTTGCCAGGCTAAAACAATACAGTAATATATTTCTAATTAGAGTATGTCCAGTTATTAAGCAGTACAAGTTCTAAAATACCCATAATTTCATGTCTATTAAAAATACAATCATCAAATACCGGGTAGGTTTTTCTGAAATGTTTATTTGTTGGAAATCCAGTATTCCTTTTGGTCCCTGACAGGGTGGTAGGTCAGAAAACTGTAATTATACGCTATAATGTCTTAGGATAATTTTTTGCTCTGAAGATCAAGATAGGCAGAAAAATTTGCTTATAAATTTTTATACCTTTGAAACTCCCATTTATACACTGGCAACGCCCACACATTTAAAACTAATCTTTGAAGAAAAGAATGGGAAATGTAAAAGAGTTCAGAAAATTTATCAGCCTGCTATGTTCTCTGTTAGAGAAGAGGCCAGACATAAACAAAGATTTTCATTTTCTGGAAATATGATTAAAAAATGAACTTACTGGTATTCCTGTTTCTTAAGTCTGCTTATGAAGACTGCATAAGAATAAAAACATAAAAGATGGCTGGTCAATATGATCTGACTTGGTATGAAATATATAATAGCCTGTGTCACCAAACATTCTGCTGAAATGACTGGTTAACTCACACCTAGGGCAGTATTTGAAACTCCTCCATAAGCTGGAAAGTCTGTTATATAAAGAATGTTTCAGCCTTTGAATCAGTAAAAATAATTACCTTAATTGTCACATGGGCACCAAATATAGAAAAACAAACATAATTTGGAAATGCCTATTTTTTCTAAGGCAATTTTTCATTCAATGGTGAGAAAATAATCCAGATTGATTCCTTACTTTCAGTTCTGTGCCACAGGGGATGGTTCTACTCCAGAAATAACAGGGGCTTCAGAGGCCATAAACATGTTCCTCTCAATATTTCTTTAGCCAAAGACCATTATATCAAACTCATCCAGGTTGGGTTTCAGCCAGTTATTCTTCACCCAAACAAAAATGTCTGCCAGACATTCCAACAGCTGGGATACAGTTCACAATGAGTCAACTTGAAAATGATTCATTGTGCTGAGGACTGAACAATGTTGGGGTGGGGGCGGGGTGTGGCTGGGTTGGTAGTGAAGGGTGAGAACAAGTGGGAGATGAAGAATAACCATGTGCTTCCCCCATGAAGAAGAACCTTGGATAACAACCAGCAGGCTCTTATCATTTCAGTTTTAGGATAAACTCAATGGGGAAGAGTGCTCCTGTCATGGACCTCAGATGAACAAGCACTTAGAAAGGCTACTGACAATATTTCCTAATCAACAAGGTCAGATTTCCTTTTATCTATAAATAAAAGACTAAGCCTTATCTAAATCTAAATATCTGAATTTAAAATGATAAAAGTTCATTTTTGTTAGAACTCAACTATTCAAGATTTCGTGAGATCAACTAGGACTTTCCCAATTATATGAATAACAGAAATTGTAAGATTTGAAGATGAGAATAATTTCCATTATATAAGCAAAGTACCGTGCTTTTAAATGGTCAACCTGACATTTGTTAATTTCAGAGTTTCTTTCTTTCATTTATCTTAGAATTTACTAATAAACCATTTTACAGCCTGTAATGTTTATCGACTTTGTAAGTTTTTTTAAGGTAGTCTGTGGTAGATTACAAAAAATTATCTACTGTAAAGAGGCAAAATAACGAATTCCAAATATAAGTGGTATGTACAGCCTAGATTTCAAAATCTCCCAGAAACTCATTCACAAATTTTATTTGTTATATTTCGAAGTTCTAGGTTTACATCATAGTTATTAACTACAAACTGAGTTATATTTTAAACTTTCATGAAATATTAGCACAAGAATAAACTCTTTATCATACTTATTACCATAAGTAAGTTATAGTTCACAGTGACCTTACTGTTTTCTGCACAGTTATTTGTAAAATAGTTTATATAATGTTGCAAATCCAATTAATTTTGAAAGCTGTACAGATATCTGAAAAAATCTATAGACCAAAAGGCAATGAAAAGTATGTACGAATAACATCTAAGTTTCTTACCAAGATAACTTTTATCTTTATTACAAAATCAAATCTTCCAAAATTTGTAGAAACATAAAAGATATTCAGGATTATAAATGTATGTAAAAAAGTTAAAAAAATTATAATAGATTACTTAGGCAACTTCAAGATGTACAAGGAATATGGTCTAACGACGTAATTTTACTTTAAAACCATTCTTGTCAAAAGATCTTTCAAATCATATTAACACCAAGTGGTCTTTTAGATAAAGGTAGGTGAATTTATCTAAAATAATCTAAAATTAACAGCTTAAAAAAAAAACCTTAAAAGTATAATGATCACAATTCACTTTAGCAGGAATACGCTATGCATAATAAACTGTCATAACCAGCAGTGTTCAGAAAGTTTTAGTATAATGACCTGAGCAGAGGTCTTGAAACTGGCACATTCACATTCTCATCCTAATAGATTCTAAGTATTTTTATGTTATTAGCCAAGATGCGAAACCTCTTTGGTCTTCAGTACATAGTTGGAAATGGAGAAGCAGAGGTATTTGTGCATCCATTACTTAAATTTGAACACAATCGCTCTGTTAATTTTGAGGTTGCTACATTATAGTGACTCACTTGAGTAAGGACATCCAGAATTTACCGGTATGGGTACATTAATGACCATTGTACATGTGTGGCATAATGACATTACCCAAGTACATACAATGATATTGCCATCCCTCCTCCTTGCCCATCTGGATGTGAAAATGTAGGCTGGCTCAAAAATCCTTCTTATACTAGACAAATATCTCTTCGCTTCTGGGTGAAAGTTGTCAGCTCTGGATGGTGGCCAAGACATGACTAGGAGGGAAGCCAGAAGAGAGGAGAGCCAGTGTCCAGGAGTTTTAAGACTTTGCTGGCAGTCTCAAATAGCATTGTGCTAAGTTACATAAAAGCCTCTTAAAATTTTCTGTAGCAGTGCAATTTCTTAATTAATCATTTAAATTTAAAATATGTCAAATGTTATTGCAAATAAGCATGGCAAATCAGAGTATCCAGATTTATAACTTGTATTTCCATTTTAATTTCACAAAAATTTTTACTATTCCCTGTCTGGTTTCATAAAATGTTTCTTGTTGGCTTTTATAGAATTGCAACACATTTTTTATTAGGATACCCCAAAACTGTTAAATTTTAAATTAAGAAAGATGAATTTAATGTACTTTCAAACCTCATAAAGTCAAAATTATACATTTTGTTAGGAGATTAAGATTCAACTACTACCATATAAAGCTACCAAAATATTCTAACAAAAATAGTTCGGATATCGACTTACAGTTATCAAGTAACAGACACCTCAAATACTGAATATTTCCTTAATTTTTGGACCTGATAATCTCAACCATATAAAAGATGCAATTTCTATCAATACAAAATATAATTCCCAGGAAACATTTTAACAATAGAATTAAGAGGTAGTTAGCCAATAACTTAACTATCAAGTTTGAAAGGAATAAACCAATAGACATAAAGCACTTATGCAATGCCTCAAATAATAAGTTCTTGGGTTACTCAATTTATACTATTTAAGAAAGATAGCAAAAATAATATGAAAGAAAGAGTTCTCATTTGAGTATGGCACAAATATCAGACTTGGGACTACAAGAGCATGAAAGCACTATTCAGTCTGTGCATTACTTTATGTTTGATAGTAGTACGCAATATATTGTGTGTATGGGAGAGAGAGCAAGGAGGGGGTGTACCCTCAAGAAACAAGAAAAGCAAGTATGTTACATTCAACAGTTCAATTTATAATAATATTTTCTGAAAAATGACATGCATAGAAACATGAATGTACTAGAGCTTATGACATTTCTTTGTTATGAAATCCAAAAAATAAACTTGGATCAAAGGGTAAATCGAGGGATTTTTAATAAGGTATTTATTTTTCCATGCTTATTAAGTGCTCCATTCTACAGAACGACTGTAAAATAACAAAATGATTTCTACTAAGTTTGCAATTTGCTACAAACTTGTCCTGCCTTCTTCAGAGTTGTTGCTTGTGTATTCGATTTTTATTTTACTAAAAAATATTTGATGGTGGGAAAAATAATTCTGCTCATAATTATGAGTTTAAGAAAAAATATAACTTTATACATCAAATTATGCTGATGCATATTTGTAATTAATTAATAAAAGTATTAGATTAAAGCTTTCCAGATTTCACACTGAACTTTATCCAAGTCAATTTAACAGTTAATTTTAGTACCAGAGAGGAAATTTTATAAATTAAAAAACTAAATTCAATTTTACTGGTAGCATCACATACTGATATTCATGTAGGGAAATCACAAAACAAACATATTTTAGTTCTTCTTCCTAAAGCTTAAAACATATCCACAAAGGAGCTAACTGCTGAGTAAGTTGTCAAATTTTACCAGGAATAAGCAACAGAGCAACATCTTTTTGTGTTTTTCACCTGATCAAACATTTGGTATTTTAAATTTTGGCACGAAATGTTGTTTCTTTATAACTGAGACTTTTTTTTTTAGAACACATGATTTCATTTCCAGAAATACTGTTTACTTTTACACTGGCCTCAAATACTTTCCAGAATGTCTATATCAGTTCTCTTTCCTTTTCAGTAGGTTATTTTATAAAACATTTAAAAAAAAACTCTTGCCTATTCTGAAAACTCTCAGAAATGGGATGAACAAAATACTAAAACAAACAGGCTGGATAGAATAATGGGTACAATATTCAAAATTAATTTTAGGCATTTCTTGTAACTACATAGCATCTAATTTCATATTATAGAAGCTAACCACAGAGAAATGTGTTTGTGTTTTGTGTTTAAAAATGTTTTGTGGATAACTTCCTAAGTCAGAAATCTGTTCTTCCTACTTTATCCTTGAAACCCTTAAGATGCAATTCACAGATGTCCAAAAGCTCACGCCTGGCCTGGAAAAACAATTGCTAATATCCAGATATCAAACAGAGCATCCAGCTGATGTTTGTGATGCAGTGAAAGGTTAAAGATACCAAAGTTTAAAATCAGCTTAGAATAATCCCATATTGAGTATAAAATTATAGCCTGTCATCAGAAACAGGCTGCCAGAGCCAGGTCCAGATGGGAGACTGGCTGGGAAAAAGGCTGAGGCAGGTGGGAAAATGATGGGAACCTGACAGAAGTCAGGACTACTCCCTCTGCTGGCAAGGTCCTCACTTGCTTGCATTTTTAACAAATGACTAGCTTTTCTTTAATTATTTAAGATATAACCAATACATTATGTAAGGTGTCCCCTTTTAGTCTGCTGTTCTGTGTTTGCACATTTTCAGATTCATGGTATTTACTTTCACCAGATTAATTTGTCAGAGATATAAGGATCCAAAGTTTCACCAGGAGGTCCAATTATTCATCATGTAATTTAATTGCATTATAAGTATAAGCAAATATAGAATTACTTTTATAATACAAGGCCTTTAAAAATTCAGGATGCCTCTGAATTAAGTCTGTTGACATATATACTTTATGCGAGAAAAAAATCTCTTGGACTACGAACTTCACAATCTCTTTCTCAGGCTCTGCATAATGCCCCGTAATGAAATAATATAGAAATGAACCATATAAATCAACTATACAGGGAACAAGGAAACAGCATGTCACAGCAAAGCAGCATAGATGTACAGCGCCAAACCTACCTGATCATCTAATGATCTGAGTTTACAGATATTATGTACTAATATGTAAAGAATTTAAAGAATTAGTGTTTACACAAAAAAATTGCTAAATTTTACAGAAAAATTATTCAATATTTGATTTTCAATGTAAGTTAATAGCTGCAGCAAAAACATTTAGTCAAAATCTGTTCTAAGATTTTGGCCTACAACCAGAAGCTCCCAGAACAGGAGGGATCAGCTTTCACCCACTGTTCTCATCTGAATCCTGGCTTAAAAGCTATTCCAGCTCCCAGCTTTCCAGAAGGCTCCATCCCAGGAATCCTTGCCTGCCATTTGGTTTGCTGATTTTAATCTCTCAGGACTTTCTTACAGTGGCTCTACTATGCTGAACTGGCACTTGCTTCTAGAAGTGAGTTATTATTAAACCTGTAGGTCAATTGTGGCACTAACAACTCTTTGGAAGCTTTCAGCCACAGTGTACAATTTGCTAGTCTAATTAAATATTAATTCTAAGTGTTACATTTTGTGGCTAAGAGCTTTTATTTTCCATCATCAGCTTGGAAGAGAAAGAGGTTACAAGGCTAATTTAATCTCTCCCCTGTCCTCCCCAACATTAAAGATTAACTACATAGGGTGCAAAAACATTATTAAAGAAGCAAGGACTCTTTATATAGTAATAATAATGTAATTAATAGTCAAGGGCTAAAACATAACATTACAACATAATATCTGGCCTGGTACTTAAATTATAATTAGTTACAAGCATGTTTGGTCTCAACATTAAGAAATAAGTATCATTCTTTTTCAAAGACAGCACACTTTCTTTAGTAAGGGAAGGTATGCATCCAAGTATATAAATAGAAATCATTAAAAACTCTCATTTTCTCACACGTATTTTTCAGATAGCTTTTAACACCAAAATTTAAAAGCTTGGCAATTTTATTTGTAAAACAAATGTGAAATTAAAAAAATAAGGTTGCACTTCTTTTCTGTGCACAGACAGTGATAGAGAAGACAGTCTATAACAAAAATAATGCAAAGAGGATTTTCTCTATTTTCTCCTACCAAGTTCAAGTAGACTTCGCATATAGGTCCCTCCCCACTTCTGCTCCCAGAACAGTTGTGTCCATGCTTGGACACTGGGCATTTTAAAGACTGCGCAGTCCAGCAGCCAAAGATTCCATATGCCCAAACAGATGACTCAATCTCCATATCGTGATGAGACGTTTCACTATTTATATCATTGATACAACTGAAGAGTTTGGCCCTAAATAGCCCTTTAGATAATAACCACTACTATTCTAGGAACTACAGAATAAATACAAAATGAACTATAATATCACAAAGTTATTTTAGAGAAACCAAAAAAAATTAAACTAAATTTATCATTATTTTATGGTTTATTGAATATGCTTTAATAAGATTAATATAATAAAAAATTTCTAAACGGTATTTTAAAATTTAAACATGAATATGAATCTTACTGACAATTTAAAATGTATTCTATTCTTATTTAATATGCATAATAACAGATACATATGCTGCTACTAAAATGCTCTACGTAGACAGAAACTTAGAGATAATTTGGAGTTTATTTGTGTAAAATTTCAATCATTCTTAACCAAGAAAGTAAATTAAATATATAAGTATAATGCATGCAAACTGTGATTTTAAAGAAAAACAGATTCTCTTTACAACTCCCTGGACTTATAAAGTTACTGAAATTTGACAAATATGATGTAAAATTAAAGTGGGTTTAATATGATTCAGTTCCTTTTTAAACTTTTAAGTATGTCAATTGCTTACAAACAATTTCAGATTAGTCAAGAAGATATGGAAAAATCAAAGGCAGACTCTCAGAATATCCTGATTAAGGAAAGAATTCATCACAAAAGACACTCAGAATATCTGACTTTTCCTTTAGTAACTGATAGCTATGATCAAAAGACCAAATCTCCAATTTTTATCACTAAATATTCTTAATAAAATACACTTTAAAAGATCATTTAAACAGATTAATTACATGACTGAAGATGATGTTATGTGGTTCTATAATGATACTAATATCAACAATTACTTTTAAAATATTTTCCAAAATTTTATAACTGTAAACTCACAAAAGTCTGTGGTTTCTTCACCATGCAATTATTCTTAGGTCTTATTTTAAGAATAAAAGATTTCACACTGAGAGAAATTCACAAGGCCACTGGAGTCCACATTTCGCAATCCCATATTAGTGGTTAGTTCTAAAGCAATCCACTGCTTGACTTAGAGTTTAGCTGCTAAAATACTCAGCATGAACAAAAAAAGTTTATGGATGTGAAAAGGTTTGTTCTGAGTTTCTCTACATAGAAACATACTATATCATTC
Source organism: Tarsius wallacei (assembly GCA_963574415.1). Lineage (NCBI taxonomy): Eukaryota > Metazoa > Chordata > Mammalia > Primates > Tarsiidae > Tarsius > Tarsius wallacei. The sequence goes on along the minus strand of CAUYQG010072299.1, from coordinate 15,247 downwards.
ACTTCAGTGGGTTCAAAGCTCTAATAGATTAATATTGTAGAAGGTTAATTTAAAAACATCAATTAAAATAACACAGTAAATAAAACTCATTCAGTTTTCAAGAGACATTATAACAAGGCCCTTTCTTTCTGCTTTTCATCAGAAAATGAATTTTCCTTGGTATAAGCTAACTAATGCAGGTAATAGTTTTCTTCAGTGAGATAGATGGGGAAAGAATTCTACAGAACAAGTTATTATAAAACACTGGTTATATAATAAAAAGTAAATAAGGCTATTAATCGACCAAGTGTCAATGACAACAAATAAAATCATGCCATACCTTAGTTTAAAATCAGTTCTGCATTAAAAGTAAGTCAGATAGTTTATCAATGCAGTTTCTCTAAGAAGGTACATTAAATGCTGGCAATACTTAAAATTATTCTAGAATAGAAAATATTTCATATTTTATTATCAGTAATGTCAAATTTTTATTCCTGCATTATTATAGTTAAGCAGAAATTTAATTAGGTTGTTTATAGCTAACAATTCCTTGAAAGTGTAGATTATGACAGCTTGAATAAAGACTGGAGTAGATTTTCTTTTTGAAAGAAAAGCTGTGAGAAAGATAGAGAAAAATAACCTTCTCTATTTTAATGACAATTCTGTTTCACTATTTATTTCCTAACAGTTTTAGATAAAAGTGCTTTTAGCCAATAAAATAATTTACAAATCAAGAACAACTTGTCACAGATTGTGTTAAAAAAAAAAGCCATATGCTAGGGGAAGTTTATCTTCCTTGCTACTACAATCATCATAAGGCACAAAGCTAAGTTTTTATATCCAAAAAAAATAAATGCTATTGGTCTTCATTTTCCTCAAGCATACAACTGTCACTGATAATTGAAAATAAAATTACTTCAAAAGCCACAAATGTTTGCATAATTTGGAGCTCGATGAAAAATTTTGCTTATAGTAAAGCCAATTCCTATTTATAGACCCAAAGAATTACAGTTTCATATCTTGCTATATACGGAAATCAAATTTATACAGTATAAATGCTTTAAAGTGATCACTCTGCAAAACAAAGTCTCATTAAAAATTTTTGAAGGGTACAAAACATTCTATTTCTAACAGTCAATGGGGGAAAGCAGCAGAATGTGCAATGTACCTGAAATAGAACAACCTTTATTAAGGGAATTCATACTAAAGTTGTAAAAAGTTGAAATGATATTCTTGTAATTTAAGTGACATGTAGGAAGAGTTTAAAGATAGGGTTTTATTATTTTTCTTGGATGCAACCTTTCCTCTTTTTTCTCCACCCACGACAACCTTCACTCGACAACAGTTTGAACAGTTGAGTTGTGAGAATGTGAGCAGCTGCTGTTATTATAACTAAAGGTCTGTCTCCTGCTCGAGTCTGAGAGACCACATGTTCGGCTGTCCTCTCATCTTGCCATCCTCACCAATTAACTATTACCATGGAGGGCTGTACACATGCTCTGGGGGGCTCTTTAACAGGCTTCTTGGCGAGTGCAACAACGACACAGCAGGGATCTGGGAACTGAGTCATGCTGGAATATGGGGGAGACGTCCGCGGTGCTGCTCCTTCTAATGACGCTTCACTCCACAGTTCAGCACGTAACAGTCTGTATTGCACTTAGTCATTTTCACATACGCTTTTAGCTCAATGTCTTTGCGCAGGTACTAAAACTATATTCTAGCAAGTGACATGAAAGTAATACTACTTGACAGGGAAAGTTGTTTAAGACTATATCTGTTTAAGGCATTCATAATAATTTTAGTGTTTTTTAACAGATATTTAGAATTTATTTTTATACCCTTGTTTCAAAGTATGCTTGTCATTTTCTTCCTATGGTGTTAGGAAATATTCTTTAACCCAAAGGAAATAAAAGATTTATAGTTTAAATTTGTGAAGCTAACCATAAAATAATTCAGATGCAAATGAAAAAAATAATTCTTGTTCACTCTACTTACAAAAGTCTTATGATAACAATAAGTTAAAACCAGTTTTGAATCTATGTCATTATTTTCCCTATTTTACCTTTTCCCCCTCTTTGCAATTTCCTTAACTATGTGTTCTTTCCCTACAATGAAATTAAACATGGGAAGCATGCCAAAAGTACAATCAAGGGTAACTAATCATTACTGCACAAGTCTGACAGAATGCTAATAACTAACGTGAGAATACCGATTGGCTGGTTTACCAGTTCAAGAGCTACTGATATTTTTTACAGAGTACTTTTTATATAGTGTTAATTTATATTAGGCACTCAAAGGTGCCACAGCTTTATTATTTACAGATGTCTAATTATATGACATTTCCAAGGTTCTCAAACTAACATTCCTATTTCCTGCCAGAAACCATGTTACCATCAACTCCCAAGCTCAAGTATCCACATCCTCACCAATACCACTTTTCTGTTCCATCCTGCCTTCTACATTGCTGAGAGAGCTCCATGGGTCTTGTTTGCTACTGTATCCCTGCTGGTGCTTAGAACAGTGCCTGCATTATTTGTTAAGTAAGAGAATAAGCTACATTACTCTTAGTCACTCAATCACCATTTAAGCCCTGACTTATAGTCTCCAGCAACAGCACTGGTCACAGTGGAAAGGAAGTTATGTATGATGTTATGAGTCTGTGACAACACGGTGATTCTACTACCTGGACAGCCATCTGACTTATCTATGCCTCCTAGTCTGTCTCAGGCCTAACCAATGAGAAGACCCTGTCAGTGTCTTCCATAGCAACAGGCAGAAAACTGAAGATTTCTATTGTTTTGATAGACTTTTATATCTTATTTGTTGTAGCCTGATCTGTTTACATAATAATAGTGAAGATGACAACTGCTAATACATATTGAATGTCTACTGTGTGCCAGCACTATGTCAGTACACGCTATTGCTAATCCTCTGAATTGGGTATTTTTTGCTCCATTTTTACAAAAGAAGCTGAGGCTGAGAATGCTAACACTTGACTAAGACCATATAGAGAATCGGATCGATCTGCCTCTAAAAGCCCAGACTCTTCCTATCAATGAAGGCTACTTTGAGCACAGTTTCTCTCCACTTTAACTCGGCTTTGGTACCTTTGCAGAATAAGCAGCACAGCACAGTGGTTGGGAATACAGTAACTGGAGGGGACTACTTAGATCTAAATTCTGCCACTTACTAGCTGCATGCACTTGGGAAAAGATAATGACAATACCAGCCATATAAGGTTAGTATGAGAATTAAATAAGCTAATAATATTTGAAGAGTTGAGGACTGCAGCGGCCTACTGCAATCACTATGCACTTTTTATTAAATACATATTCATATGTCTTTGATCAGCTCTTGAAGCATATTGCTTCCAATTCTTATTCTCCTTCCTTTGCCTAAAGAATGTTATTTTCTTTGCCAGTCTTTAAAATAAGTCTTATTTCCTATTTATACAATGACTGGTTTGAGTAAACTTAAGTTTTACATTTTCTTCAAAATGTTTTGATATAAAGTATATGGTCAGACAGTATATTGAAAGAGCAAGGAAAAATTTGTTTTTTATAACTCAGCTGATATTAAGGCCAGAAGACTACAATAGAACAGCATTGCAAAACTCTCTAGGGAAGAAAGCATGAAAGATGGGAAACTTTTAGAAGGTTGCACAGTTTTTTAAAAAAAGACATTCTCTGTTTGGAGGAAAGTGTCTTAATTCTTGGCCACACTCTGCAACTTTATACTCTTCACCAAAGTGTGACACCGTACTTGGCCATTTCCATTTCAAAGTAACCTTTTTATTGCTACTTTAAAAAGCATAAATTGAAACTATGTCTCTTCCAGTTATATGAGGGCTTAAATATATCTGTGAAATATCAAAATTAAAATATTGTCTCATGTTCAGACATCCAGTTCACTTCATCATTCAATCATTATTTAAACAGCAGTAGTGCAGACAGGCTGACTTGGGGTCATCTGATAGCATCACGGCTGTTCCCTTTACAGAAGATAAAGGAATCACTGTCACAGACATCTACAATGGGTAGAAAACTCTCCTCCAGGTAATACAGATGATAAACAAAATGGTTTGTTTTTGTTTTTTGGCACAGTCTTTTTGGAACAAACTGAAAAATTACATATATATATATGATTATTTCATAATTGTTTTTCTTTGCTTTGCAATGATGCACAGAAGCATATTTTCATCTTTTTTTTCCTTTCTTGTCTGGAATAAAACCTTTTGTTTAATCTTTACATGTACTAATTTAACAGATTTTTTACAATAGTAGTTTTCTCTTTAAAAATGCTGAATAACAACAATGCAAGCCAAGAAGTTTTTTGTTTTCCTAATGGAAAGTTAGTGTCATCAAAGGTAGTTAATAATTCAAGACACTTAAAAATGTAGTGTGACACAGGGGAAGAAGATTATGTTGTAGAGTTAAACAGCTCTGAGCTTGAATACCAGCTTTAAATATAAAACTGAAAAATACTGGCCCTGCTACTTATTCATGGGGTAACCTTGTGAAAACAGGGGTAAAAACTAACTATTTCATAGAAATAGTGGTGAAGATGCAAGCACATAATACTTGTAAAGTGTTTGGCATGTAGTACATGCCTAATAAATAGCTATAGTAATAGCACACTTGTAGTCATAGTATAAATGGCAGTACTTTCACCAGTATCTGTTAGGTCTTTTCATGCTTACTTATCAGCAAAATAAAAAAGTTTACCATGTCTAACCAAGCTATTATTAAAGTATTAACTTTACAACAGTTTAACATCATTAGCAATGAAAACAATACAAGTAGTATGTCTAAGATGACTAGAGAAAGGAGTTTCCCTATAATATCTATACATTTTAAAGCTCATAATATTTTAGGTACATATTCAACCTGTAAAAAGTCCTTAACGGAAACCTGAACTATACGCTCATGACTATTATAAATGACTATTATAAATAAATAAGTTCTACCAGCCGAGGAGTCCAAATTCAATTCTTGTTTACACCAAACTTTTCAGTCATATTTGCTAGATATGCTGTGTATAATTAATGCAACTAAATGACAATTTAATAAATTTGCCATTTTCATGTAGTGTATGGGAATGTTAGAACAGGGATACTAAAATTACATAAATTTATAATAAAGATTCAAATAGTTTCAACAATTAAATATTAGAAATAATTTTCCAAGTAAAAATTAATATTCATTTAATTAGCATTTATTGATATCTAGAAAAAGCCTAGGTACTATGCTAAGAATTTTAAAATTACATTGATTATTACCATAAAGCCATATAAAGAAAAGTTGAAATATCTTGCCTTGCCTTCGTAGAGATTACACTGTATTAGATATATATAAGATTATTAGCTATATAAGATTGCATGCTTGAGGCAGGTAATAAGTACTTTAGTAAACAATACTAGTACTAGAACTAGTGAATGCAAACACACAATTAGAATGTTATCAAAGAGCCAAAAGTTGTCTGAGATCATGAACTAAAATTGTGTAAAAAATTCAAATGGAAATACATTGATTCATTAGTAAAAGGTAAAACTATAAAATGATTAGAAGAAAAAAAGACTGGAGGGCAAAAACTGGCAAGACTGCAGAGATGAAGAAATCCCTAGCTGTCAAAAAATTAATAAATTAAACTTCACCAGTATCAAAAACTTCAGCTCTTCAAAAGACATGGTTTAAGAAAATAGAAAAGGCATGACATAGACTGGAAGAAAATGATTTCAAAGTTGTAGTTAAAAACATACCAAGGAGCTTCACAAACTGATAATGAGATTACACAATAAAAGAATGGACAATGCCAGGCGTGGTAGCTCACACTTGTAAACCCAGCACTTTGGGAGGCAGAAGCAAGAGGATGGCCAGCCCAGGCAACTTGGCAAGGTCTCGTCTCTACAATAAATAAAACCACTAGCTGAGCATGGTGGCATGTGCCTGTAGTTCCAGCCACTTGAAAGGTTGAGACAGAAGGATCCCCTGAGCCCAGCAGGTCGAAGTTGCAGTAGCCATCAGAATGTCACTGCACTCCAGCCCGGGTGACAGAGTGAGACTCTGAGACACACACATGCGCGCACACGTGCACACACGCACACACACACACACACACACACACAGAGAAAATGGCCAAAATACTTATGAAAAGAGGATCAACAATGGGTTATCATGGAAATGCAGATTAAAACCATTTCACCACCAGTTACGGGAAAGTGGATCTGGACAGTTCTTACCTGGATCAAGTGTGTTGGCATTGTGATGATGCAGGCTGAAAGAGAGGTTCGCAGAAGACCTCGGAGGACATAGAGGAACCGGCTCAGGCAGTGACTGCTGCCACGGTTTTCTGTACAGCAAATGTCATCTCCCCATAAAGGTGAGCCAAGACTCTGAATTCCTATTCTTAGAATGTTTTTCTGTTTTTTCTAAAGGAAAGTGGGAGGAAGATAAATGTGTAAAGTTTTGATAATTAATAGGATACTTCCTTTATCTGCCATTTCTTATTTTTATTTATAAAATCAGGGAATAAAACAAAAACAAAGCGTTAGGGTGACCGGGTCAATAGATGTGGTTAAAAACATTTTATGTACCATTTGTAAATAGGCAATATAAAGGAAGTCTTTTAGACTACAAGATTATAAAAAACAGCACAACTAATTTTTTTTCACTTTTGAAAAATCTGAAGAGTATCACAAGCCTCAAGCTTTAAATTGTATCTAAATTTTAACAGTGGTTATTCTAAGAATTATGTCTGAGGCAGTTATAATATATATGAACCACAAGTAAATATAAAGAAAATCTAAAATAGAATGCTTGCAAACCCATTCTCAGTATTAGAAAATTCTGTCTTTTAATAAATTCCTTAATAGTTCTCATTTAATTTTATCTTACTGCCTAATCTTTTGTTTGAAAAAAGCTTAAAGACGTATAACTTCTTGGGTTTACATTTTACACTCACCTCTAGTTTTTCTTCTTGCATTTTTTTTTTCTTGAGTTGGAGTCTCACTCTGTCGCCCAGACTGGAGTGCAGTGGCACGCTCCCGACCACCGCAGCCTCAACCTGCTGGGCTCCAGCGATCCTTCCACCTCAGCCTTCCAAATAGCTGGAACTACAGGGGTGCGCTACCACGCCCAGCTAATTTTTTTGATTTATTGCAGAGATGAGGTCTCACCAAGTTGCCCAGGCGGGTCTCGAACCCATGGGCTCAGGCAATCCACTCACCTCAGCCTCCCAAAGCGCGGGATTACAGGCTGAGCCACTGAGCCCAGCTCTCTTCTTGCATTTTATTTAGCACTTGTGACTGACATTAAGGTCATAATAAATGACTGATATTTATTAGGAAAAGAACATTTAAAAACAATTTAAGAAATTATAAAATGACTGTCAATAAATGTCCACCAACAGATGTGTTTATAATACATTCTACTGTTTGGGTTATTCTAACTGAACAAATGTTTTGTAAATGCTTTTCTTAGCAATTCGGCAACATTTCTGGGCAAAAGAAGAGGCGTTAACAAAACCTGGCACATGCAAATAATTGAAAAATAATTATTACAACTCGATGGGAAAAATCAAATGTTCACTCTTAAAGCCATAATTTGAGCTATGTGCTACTTTAGATGTGGTTGCTGATGACACAAGTTCCTAAAATGTATCACTTGCTATTGCTATCAAAGATCACGAATAAAATTTATTAATCAACTAGTTATTGTCCAACACAATGTATTTATTTCCCTTATATTGAAACTGTGAAACTGATGAAAACTGTGCATTTCTTTTTCAAGTAGAACTTACTGGCAAAGGGAAGGAAAAATGCATGAAACTTTGGAAAGTTAGAAGAGTAAAACCTGAGGGAACGTTAGCTAGTAAGATGAACATGATAGAGACTTGAAGTCTGGACTATGGAACTAAGTTGATGTAGGACTCTGGACAAGACACATATATTACTCAGCCTTAGCTTTTTCATCTCTAAAATTAAAAGGAGAGAAGAGAATATTGCTCGATGATTCCACACAATTCTTTGGATTATGACGGGACATAATAGTCTGGATAAGACTATAAGAGTGAGATTACAGAAAAAGGAATATAGGTTAAGCATGTTAGAACATTTCTTGCCTCCAAGAGCCTGAAATGATGACATCATGAAGGCAGTGGGTCCCATTTTTTTAATGACCGTGTTAAGGTTATGATAGACAACCACCTAAGACAACTTTTGTTTTGAATTGTTTTCAAATTTTTGCATTATTTGAATGAAATGAGGTAATGAGTTGTACTAGGGTATGTAGAAGTATAAATACATAGGCTGGGCTCAGTGGCTCAGCCTATTAATCCCAGCACTTTGGGAGGCTGAGGTGAGTGGATCACCTGAGGCCACGAATTCGAGACCAGCCCAGGCAACTTGGCGAGACCTCATCTCTACAATAAATCAAAAATTAGCCAGGCGTGGTTGCGCGCACCTGCAGTTCTGGTTACTTGGAAGGCTGAGGCAGAAGGATCACCTGAGCCCAGCAGGTTGAGGCTGCAGCGGCTGTGAGCTTGCCACTGACTTTAACCTGGGTGACGAAGTGAGATTACAACTCAAACAAAAAAAAAAAGTATAAATACATTCCTGTTGAATTAGTGTAAGCTATCCATGAAACGCAATTTATTCCTTTTTCCTTATTACTTAAAACCTCAGAATTTAAGTACAATGGCAAGAATTTAAAGTTCCTTTGCCATCTCTAAACTTGTTGACACATAATAACAAGCCTAAGTTTGATTCCCAACAAAAAGGGAAATTTAGAAAGAGGGAGAGACAAATCTACCAAAAAAAAAAAAATCTAGACAGCAGTATTAAACATAAAGGTAAAAAGAGTGTAGTATAATATTGTTTCCTCTGTCAACATTTCAGAAATAAAAGACCACTGGTATTTTAGCCCACAGTTACCACTACTTATCATTGTATCAAAGAGTACCTGCTAAACGTTTATAACAAAAAGGCTGTTAGCCACGAAATCAGAACAAAGGCTGAATTACAAATGTCCTGTTTCCTTTGGTACTTACAATTCCTTTACTATGCCATATAACAGTGGGGTATGCTGTGTGGCACAATAAGAATTAAAAAGTAAACACTGGCCGGGCTTGGTGGCTCAGCCTGTAATCCCAGCACTTTGGGAGGCCGAGGCAAGTGGATTGCCTGAGTTCCCGGGTTGAAGACCAGTCCAGGCAACTTGGTGAGACCTCGTCTCTACAATAAATCAAAAATTAGCCGGGTATGGTAGTTGGCACCTGTAGTTCCGGCTACTTGGAAGGCTGAGGCGGAAGGATCACTGGAGCTCAGCAGGTTGATGCTGGGGTGGCCGTGAGTGTGCCATTGCACTCCAGCCTGGGTGACAGAGTGAGATTCCAACTCATAAATAAATAAACAAACAAATAAATAAAAACATTGCCAGCTATACAATAAATATATTTATTCCTATGAGAACATCCAAAATAATTAATCTGGTATTCTAAGTAAAATCAATGCTTAAATTTCATTTTTATAGTCTATTTCTTAGATAAGTGAAAATCACAACTTAAAATTATGACAGCAATCTGTAAATGTCTCTGCTTTAATGATCTTTACAGATGAGTTACACTATTCTACTTAAGACCAAGGTTACTGTAAGATAGTATATAATATTCTGTTCTTTAGAGTCTATTTCTATATGTTGTCAACAATTAGCTCAGTTAATTTGAAAATGTAATAATAAAAAATGAAAATTTTCATTTGAAAAGTAGGATTTATTTCCATGTCAGAACATTATTTTTGACTCAGGAATAATATTTTGGAAGTGGTGCCTGGTCGGTGTATTTTTGTGGCTTCCTGAACTCATCTAAAGTTTCTGAGACAGATATTTAGAGTAGGTAATTTGGCAAACAATACAATGTAGAATTTAACAATATGGAAATTTATTAATTTTATTTATTTACAATGAAGTTGGAAGAGTATTTTTATAATAACTTACTGGTATATTTTCATTAAAAAATGTTTAAACATTCTTGGTATTCACCATGGTTTAATCAGTCAACCTGGTTTAATCTTTATAAAAGCTGATCGTGATAGAACCACTGGTTCAGAGAGCCAAACCATATCCAGCTGTTGTCTACCTATTTTCATGAAAAAAATACTGTTTCTTGAAAATGGTGACGTTTTCATACTCAAATATAACAGCTAAGAAAACAAATGTTTCACCCTATTTCAATACCAGCTTACTTCTAAGGATTTTTAGGATATTTCTCTCTCTCTCCGTCTCCCCTCCCCCCCTTTTCTCTGTGCATATCTTTTGCTGCTGCCTTTGCTTTTTTGGATTCTATAAAAATTCTTGCTCTCTGAAGATGTGCCATCATCTTGCAAGAGCAGCAGCTCTGAACGCTGTACTACAGGAACTGTTATGACATGCCCGTTTCCATAGTTACCACAGTAAGTGGGGAGAGGTGTCTGTCAGGGACCAATTTACCTCTCCAGACAGGCATTGGCACCAAAGGAAAGACATGGTACCCATAAATCTTAAGTAGGACCAAACATGGAGCAACAATGAGCAAAATAAAATAGTATTAAATATCAAAGGCCATCACAAAAGCTTTGACATGCATGAAAAGCCATCTATAAATAAACGTGTACACTTTACCACACACACGAGTATTTTCAATCTATTAAACTGGCTATCAGAATTTTTTATTTATTTTGTCATGAAAAACGGTTAAATATAGGAATAAAGTGTACAAGAATATTTATTAATCATTGAATTAGGAGCAAATATAGCTGATAATGCCAAAGATAAGACTTTCCGTTTCTCTGTCTTCTTCAATAAAAATAATTGTCCTCTGGAAATACTTCTGCTAAAAATAATACAAAGGTAATGCAAATCTTTTCGCAGCAAAAGTGATTAAAATACTTTAATAAAATTAAGAGGCAAGATATTTTCCTCATTTTGTTTAAGTTAAACTAACCAGAACATTTTTTATTAGTGGAAATTTGTAGGAAGTTTTTAAAATTTGAGCTACAGAGAAATAGTTGTTATAAAATATTTTATTATGGCAAATAAAAATGCATCTTTTATTCACTAAAATAACTCAAAGTATACTGTAATAAAATCTTAAGATAATTCCTACTCATAAGGTAATTTGAAATTAAGGCCTGGATGACAGAAACATGAAAAATTTAGATAGAAAAGTATGTCTTGCAGATTTAAAAATAATTTTCAAAAATTATATTGACAAAACACGTGCCCATCTTCTGTGCTTCAGCTGAGAACTTAGCTAAATCTCTAAGTACAAATTCACAGCAAACCAAGGCTGCTTGTGCTCTGCTTATTTACATGTTCTGTGCTTGAACACAGCTTGCTCACTGTTTGTTCGTCTAAGATCTTCTGGGTCTCCCCCTGGAGAATTTGAAAACAACATTATATAAATGATCATAAAAGGCTTTGAAGGTGCTCAATACCTGGGGATTGGATCCATCAAATCCTTCCTCAAAAATGATGTTCTGGATAAAACGAAGCAGCTTTATGTAGCCATGGGCCAAAGAGCTGTTGGTAAGAAGTGATTCAAACTCATAAATGGACTTATTACACAGGAAGTACAAAATCTGTGCTCAAACATTAAGTAAATAATGTTTTGCTACATTTGAGCATTTACTAATTATTTACTAGATACATTTACTAGATTATTTAAAAATAAGCTAAAATGTATCAGAACAGCATTAACTAATCCTAAAATATAAAGCCAGTACATACAGAGAATAAGTTACAATGCCTTATAATAACTTGCTTGGTGTTCTTGACATCATAGGAAGATAAAAAATCTGTGGAGACTGAGATGACTTAATTATGTCAGGCTTAGTTACCTCCCAGAAAATCAATGATTTAATGAAGCAACAACCTAACGGACGAAGCCACTATTGCTTTTCAGGAGTCATCATACACAATTAACACATAGTTAATGAACTGCTACACCAAGTACACCTGAATCAACGTCTTGATCACTGAGCTCATCTTCCATCAAAGTTGAAATTTTCTTAGAACTGCTAAGATAACAGTAATTTAAAAACGTGACTTTTTCAGGTACATCAAGAAAAATGAGTATAATCTCTACTAAATTTACTGTTTCTTCACTTCCTTTGTTAAAACACAGTAAAATAAATGTTTAAGATAACCTGAGCAAAATTATTTTCCATATGAATACTGGCATTAATGGCACTATTTTCAAACATTTTACAAATGCTATAAAACTCAAAGAAAATGTAGTAAGAATGAAGAAAATCCACTTTTAATTAACGAAGTTAAGATTCCACATAATGAACAATCTGTGCTATGGCTAGACATTCAATGTCATAATAATGAGGCTCTGGGCATGACTATTCCACAGACATCGAGGTACCTAATGCTGGAAAAACTGTGGGCGACCTTCAAATTACAAAAGTATTGGCTTTACTGCGACTCAAAAGTAAAGCAATCACACAGGCAGAAGAAATGCCCAAAAGAGTGAAATACAATTTGAAGCACGTATGCAACAGAATATGAAACGTTAGGACATGTAGCTGTAGACAGCTTAGCATGCAAGATCAATAGCAGGTGGTTCAGCAAAGTCTATGAACAGCTCTGCTGACATGTTACTGAATGGCCACAGCTAACCCAAAGTGTCTATTCTACAAAAACAGAAGAATGCTGTGCAAAACAAATATGGCCTAGATAACGGAGGATTTGGTAGCATGGTTATTGCTCACATAGCAATTTCTACATTTTCTGGGAAAACACTGTAAATTACATAGACACATCTTCCCACTTTCACAAGTGAGGGAATGCGTCTATCAGTAGTATTCCGTAAGGGCAATTCTGTGACCATTTCATATCTTAACACACATTTGTGCTGGCAAGCTCAGCTTTCAGCACACAGAGTTGCTGTTTGTATGCAGTAGACTTCAGTTTTGATATGGGTCAATTAGTTTTACACAGGGAGTAAAGTCTGCTCCAAAGTTTCCGATTATAAAATGAATTCCAGCCAGCCATTTGATTAATATCACTATGGGTTAGAGGAGGGTAGATACAAAATATATCCAGTGCATTCTAATCCAACATTAATAATTCTACCCCAAGCATTATTTAATATAATAATAATATAGGATCGTGCAGCATTTGTCTGAGCTAGGCTTACTGCATTTAGCATAATGTTTCATCCACGGTGTCACAAATGACAAGATTTTCTTTCCTGTGAAGGCTAAACGATATTACAGCTTGTGCAGGTATGGACATCACATTTTCTTTATCCAATCATCTGTTGATGAACACTTAGGTTGATTCCATATCCTGGTCATTGTGAGAAATGCTGTAATAAACATGGGAGTGTAGATACCTCTTCAATATACTTTTCTTTTAGAAAACGAGAGGCAGTCATGCACACATAGTGACGTTTTGGTTGACAACTAACCACATACAATGGTGGTCCCGTAAGATTATAATATAGTTGAAAAACTCCTATTGCCTAGTAATGTCGCAGTCACCATAACAGCGTGGTGCAACACATTACACAAACGCTTATGGTGATGCTGCTATTAACAAACCTACCACAATGGTGGTCCCATAAGATTATGAGTTGAAAAACTCCTATTACCTAGTGACTTTGTAGTTATCGTAATATCATAGTGCAACACATTGCACAAATGTTTATAGAGATGCTGATAAAAACAAACCTACCACACTGCCAGCCATATAACAGCATAGTCACATATAATTATGTACTGTAGAAAATACCTGATAAGAGAATGACTGTGTAACTGATTTATGTATTTACTGTACTCTTAATCATTATTTTGGCATGCACTCCTTCTACTTATATAAGAAAAAAGTTAACTGTAAAACAGCCTCAGGCAGGTCCTTCAGGAGGTATTCCAGAAGAAGGCACTGTTATCATAGGATATGACAGTTCCATGGGTGTTACTGTCCCTGAAGATCTTCCAGAGGGACAAGGTGTGGAGGTGAAAGAAGGTGATATTGATGACCTTGACCCTATGCAGGCCTAGGTTAATGTGTGTATGTCTTAGTTTCTAACAAAATAATTTAAAAGTAAAAAAATTAAAAAATTTTAAAATAAAAGATAGCATATAGAATATAAAAAAAATTTAGTACAGTTGTGTCTATATTTTAAACTGTTATTACAAGAGTTGAAAAGTTAAAAAAATTAAAAGTTTATGAAATAAAAATGTGACAGAAACTAAGTTTTATTATTGAAAAAAATTAAATATATGCGATGCAGCCTAAATGTACAGTGTTTATAATGTCTATAGTGTGTACAGTAATGCCCTAGACCTTCACATTCACTCACTACTCACTCACTGACTCCCCCAGAGCAACTTCCGGTCCTGCAAGTTCCATTCATGGTATGTGTCTACACAGCTGGACCATTTTTTTATCTTTTAGACTGTAGTTTTACGGAAGTTTTTCTATGTTTAGACACATAAATACTTACTGTGTAATAACTACCTACAGTAGTCAGTACAGTCACATGCTGTACAGGGTTGTATCCTAGGCCCAATAGGTTGTACCACATAGCCTAGATGTGCAGTAGCCTGTACCACTGAGGTCTGTGTATGCACACTGTGTGATGTTCATCTAAAAATGAAACTGTCAACACTTATCTTTTGCATTTTTGATAAAAGCCATTCTAACAGGTGTGAGAAGATATCTCATTGTGATTATGATGTGCATTTCCTTGATGATTAAAGATAGTGAGCATTTTTTCACATGCCTGTTGACCATTTGTCTTCTTTTGAGAAATGTATATTCAGGCCCTTAGCCCACTTTAAAAATCAGGCTATTTGTTTTCTTGCTAATGAGCCATATGTTCAATCAGGTTATTTGTTTCCTTGCTACTTGTTTGCCTTAAATATTTTTAATATTAACACCTAAACGAAACAATCACCAGTAATGCTTTAGAACTTTATAAGTAATAAATTTTTCCAGCTAGTTAGAGTTCTTTTTTTTGAGTTGGAGTCTCACTCTGTCCTCAGATTGAAGTGTAGTGGCCGCTCCTGGCCACTGCAGCCTCGACCTGCTGGGCTCCAGCGATCCTTCCACCTCAGCCTTCCAAGTAGCTGGAACTACAGGCGCGCGCTACCATGCCCAGCTAATTTTTGATTTATTGTGGAGATGAGGTCTCACCAAGTTGCCCAGGCGGGTCTCGAACCCATGGGCTCAAGCAATCCACTCACACTAGTTAGATTTCTAAGAAAATAAATTCTTTGATAACA